>JAATHB010000428.1:0-40707 GCA_014822075.1 Fusarium buharicum | reverse complement strand
TGTGCCTCTAGCGGCCGCCCCACAAGGAATATTGATTACGTCATCTCGCGACAACAACTCAACTTCAACTTCGTACCAATAAGTTGGTCAATGATGATTCCAACCACTTGATCTGAGTATTTTTTAGTTAGTTTTTCAATTTTTTTGCTGAGGTAACAAGAGAAACTACTTGATGGTGTAGATTTAACGCCTTCAGAACGCCCTTGCTTTTATGTTAGATGAGCGTATGTAAGCCAGCCCTTTACTTCGAAAGCAAGCTAGAACTGGCAATCAAAATGCCTAACTTCAGTATCAACAATAAAAACATCTTATCTAGTTGAATGACTTTAGTGTAATAACTGTTTTTAGTATTTATCCCATTGCGAAAACATAACATATCAAAGTAGATCAGGTGCTGCCTGAACTCTTTCTCTATTCAGGAGAGACACTGAGTCCAAGTCTGTCTATCTAGTCTAGGCACGCAGTAAAAAGGCCTCAGGCCTCATAGCCGTGGCATCGTATCCAAAATAAAATCGAGATGCAATCATATCCTGTTAAGGCCCAGCCCTCAGGAAGTATTTGCGTGTCTATCCGATCGATGGTGAACTGTGAGGTTCTCTCTTTTGTGTATCCTCCAACTCCGAAATCGCAAATTGTGAAATGGGGAAAGAATCGTAGGAGCAGTAGTTTACATCTAGGGCTGGATAAGGTACTGGCGCATTCCGGAGTCAGTCGCCTTGCCAAGGGTCTTGATCTTCATGCCCTGGTCGATGGTTGTCTTGTGGATTTCCGCCTCTCCTCGCTTCCAAGAGGGAAACATGGTGTAGACGGTACCAGCTTTCACAATGAAGTTGTCGTAGAGAGTGCAAACCATTTCGTGCTGAGCAACAACTTCAAAGAAATGCATCCCGTTGTCCAACTTGGACTGATAAGTCCAGGAGGACTTGTCGTTACCGACGATACCAGCATGGGCCTCGATACCTTTGAGGTATGTCGTGAAAAAGTCATCATATGCAGCAGTGTTGTACGCCTGGTGAGTGCTTTTGGACTCAGTGGCAGAGGGACCATCCTGTCCCACAATCAGACGGTCGAGGGGGGAAGAGGCCAAGTGCTTTCGGAACTCAGCACAGCGGTCAATGCACATCAAGTCCGGAGCATTGAAGAAAATAGAACCGAGAGACAGGAAGATCCGATGTCCGACGATGTTGGCGAAGAACTTGTCTCCCTGCTGAAAGTTGCCCCAAAGGCCGATGCACTTGACGGAGGGGAACTTGTCAGCGGCCTTGTTGACATGCTCAGTGAGAGACTGCTTGTTGAGATCCAGAGCGATGTAGGTGCAAGTCTTTCCCTGCTCGATGAAAGCGCCGACGTAGGGCTCAAATTTCTTGGAGTTGGCAGCTCCAAGGTCAACGATGACAGAGCCGTCCTTGGGCATGTCGGCAACAATGCCAGCAGCAGTAGCCTCGATGATAGTCATCTCATCAGTGGTCTGGTAAGAAGTGTCGGCGATGCGACACCACTTATCCATTCCAACAGTGTACGCCAGCTCCTTTGGGAAGTACTCATCTCCCTTGAAAGCTCGGGGAAGCTGAGTGTCGAAAGTGTTGTCAAGTCCACTGCCTCCGATATCAACAACCTCGCGGTTGGCGGCGGTCCAGGCTTTGTTAGGAGTAGACATGGTGGAAAAGGATGGATGTAGAAAAAATGGGGTATGGATTCTGGTATTGGGTAGAGAGGATAGAATGCTGTCAGGAAGACTTGTGATGATTTGTGAGAGCTGTAAGCAGCTGAAAAGAGTTGGAGTTGGTGAGGAAGCTGAATGCTTGTGATGGTTGGAGTTGGTGATGAATGAAGAAACGGGTTGCCCAAAGAAATGCAATCCTTTATACACTAGATATTCTTCGAGTACCAGATCCAATACCTCAGGAATTTTTCTGGCATTGCGAAATGTTCGTCAGGTTAAGCTGTGATTTAGAAGCATTGAGTGTCAGTCACTCACAAAGGGCTGACGTGAACTGGCAACCTTTGCGGTGAATAGCGACGAACAATTAGAGGGAGGTGCACTGCCACAGGTACTGGCGCCGAACATACCTCTCATCACTTCAAGGTGTTAAAGAGCGTTGAGAGTTGTCGTTTCTGGTCCGGAATGCATCTCTTACGACGAAGGGCGGTAATGACCATGATGATCCGACGTTGTTCGCCGGAACTCGAGGAATGAAGCAGATGGCTTTTACAGATGAATGGTTACATCTTTGCATTACCTTCAGATAGTAATTGAGATCACTTGTCACGTCTTACACTCATAAAGAAAATTTCCGCAACGCTCAGAGCAGGAATATTGTTCAAAGCGAGGCTCTTGGGAGTGTGTTGTTAAGTAGCTACTCTCTTTGAGCGAGATTTGTTCTCTAAGAATAATACTCACTTGCTCACTCTACTTCTACTAAAACTTCTTCAACTATTGGGCGGAAAAGGCAAGGATTTCGGGTGAAATATCGATGTTGCGATCACCGAGCGCGAAGGGAGGTTGATGAAGCAGCCTGGTCACTTGGATATAATGAGTCTCCGGTGGAGACTCACGTCTAAAAATAAATACTCATAGATAAACGCATGCTGATCATGTTGGGTCAGAGTTCGAGAGTTAGGTATATATTATGACTGTGCAGCGGTACTCAGGGAGGCTTGAGGTAGGATGACCTACTCCTGGCCTGAGTAGTCATGACTGGACAATTAAGGAGGTGCTTAATTTAAACTGGAACGGCTTAATAAGAGTTCGTTGATAATCAAGAAAACCTTTTAATTTTGAATCATATTGGACTAACAGCAGACGTCACAGCCTATGCCAAACCAAGCAATGCCGAGTTTGAATGCATTGTCAACTTCTTACAACACGAGTTCTCTGGATACCTCTTTAGAAGCCTGGATTTGTAATCAATAAATTAGATCTTACTGAAATGAACTACGAAAAGGACGTTGTACTCGGTTTTGTGAGTGTGTTGTCCGTGACTCGTCGAGTCTACAGGGTATGATCTGGGCCAATTTCACTCTGCCAAGCACTGTCCTTTTGACGCTGTCATCCTATTAGAAAGACTAGTTAGGTACCTGATAACCATTAAGAATATTTCGCATATCCAATGGGACTTGAGCGCAACATGTTAGCGCTCTACAGGCCTTCAGATATCGTCGTTCGGGATCAAAAAGTCTATCTCTAGATCCAGAGGCAGTTCATGCCGCCAAGACAAATTCGGGAAAATACTTCTACTACCCAGTGTATGATCTTAGCAAAAAAGTGATAGATCCTTATCTCTCACCCACCAAATTTCCATGCAAAACTGTTAGAACTTTGTGCGCGGTTGCGACGAAGAATCGTCACCAAGTGAAGGATGTGTGGCTGAGCAGGGACCAATTTAAGCTCACGCCACAGCCATTGACTTCAAAGGAGCAAAAAGAATGGGTGTTGTGAAGTCATGAGATAGTCATTGCGCGTTAGTGTAGTTGATCGGCGGTGGCTGAGAAGTTCCAAGTTGCGACCGGGTTTGATGATATCATCACCGTCATATTACAATGGGGGGACAAGCCTGATTTATTATACCCCCGACCGTTATCACGCCGTGATTGTTTAATTGACATTTCTATCAATAACTCAATTGAATATACCTGTTCACATACAGCAGTCTTTGTTCAATCTCAATTATACCAAAAATGTCGATACAAGAAGACCATGGCTTTGGCAAAGACAAGGAGAAGCGATCAAAGTGGAAGATCTTTAGCTCTTCAAAGGATAAAGACAAGCACAAAGACCAAGAAAAGAGAAAGAGCCCAGAGCCCGCCGAACGAGTCGAGACTTCGGGAGACTCGACATATGGCAGCAGTGAACCCAACAACTCACTTACCACCGAAGGAGACTTGAGCAACACAAAGAGCAGCAATGGAAGAACTCCTCCTGGCAAGAGTCCAGACATTTCCAACCCCAACCTCAACCCCAGTCCCAATCCAAATGCCAACCCAGGGCCAGAGATTGTCAATCCAGACTCTTACACTAGTCCAACCATCAAAAGAGAGACTGTCACCAATCCCAACACTGGACAGACAATAACGACAACTACAACTACAACAACTACTACAACAACCGTCACAAACTCCAATGGTACAACCCAAACCATCGAGGAGCCTCGGCCTGTCATGGAGCTTCCCACAGCCAGCAACCAAGAAATTCCACCAGCTCCCTCGCATCAACCACCACCGCCTGCAGTGCCACCTCAACCTCAACTTCAACCTCCTGTACAACATCTAACGCCAACACCCGTTGAACCATCTCCCACTACCCCAACACAGCGTCGCAAGAGTCTAGAAACTCCAGGCAGACGACTCATCCCCCCTCGCGATCCAGTTCCTTCGCAGATATCTACAGACAATTCCCCTGTGATTCCAGAACGAAATGCTAGACGATCAGCTGAGTTCGTACCGCCACCTCTTCAGATTGGGCAAGGGCGTGGGTTTCCTCCTCCTCCACCAGCGACCGATAATAAAACCGCTATCAACTATTCTCGTCCCGCCAACAAGTCAACAATTGCAAACCTCAAGTCCGCTGCCGCTGGTATCCATGTAAGTATCCTCCAATTCGACCAGTGAGTAATTGTCACTGATCAATACGTGCAGGGAGCCGGCGAAACTCTTCGCGGAACACTCAATTCGAGCGTAGACAAACATTTCGGCAACAACCCCCAAGCAATGGAAAAGAACCAGGCGGCCATCGACGCCGGTCGCTACGAGATTGACAACCGAAAATTCTACCATCCCAACGAGTATCGTCTGTATCCCACAAACGACCCTGATCCTGCGGCCGAAACAACGCCTGTCCCCGATGCTCAATACGACGACCCGCCGTTTAACATGGGTAATACTACCGGTAGTCCCGCTGTGGTTGACAAAGAGAGGGAACCACGTCGTAGCAGACTGGGTGGTCTCTTTGGTAGTAAAGGAACTGGACGAGCCGCATCTCAGCCTGGAGTCGATGGTCCAGTGCCGGGACAAAGGGCTGAGCGTGGGAAACTGAGGAAGAGAAGTAGCTCAGGGCCAGGGACACCAAAGCTCAATACTGTGGGGGAACAACATTAATGCTAGGGATTCGTCGCATGGTAAAGAGCGATGTTTTGTATTCTACTTTAGTGTAACAATAGCGTTTCAACACTGGGGATCACGCTGAACCACGACTGTCTGAGTGGAAATACGCATTCGACGAACGTGAGCATTTCTTACAACTTCTAGTCAACGACCGGGGACATCATCTGGGAAGTATATCCGCCTCCCCATTCAAATATTCTTCCTGGATCACAGCATGCAGACTTCTCAGTCCAATGGGATTTATGTTGAGCTTCTACAGCTGGGTCATATGCCTGTCATCTCCATTAACCAGCTCGTGAACCCATTTCACACAAATCGAGGCAGTTTTACAAGAAATAAATAAAGAACTATATCATTACGCTACAACACATAAGAAACGACAACTAAGTGTCTGACTATTTCGACACGTAAGAAGCGACATATCCGACTTCCATCATGCTACCCGTTCCATCCTTTGTCAGGCTATTCGGTCTACCAGGCTGTAAATCTGTTAGCAATTTTCAAGATCAACTGTCCAAGGAATTTAACTTACCCAATCGCCACCGACAGCAACGTTGAGAATAACAAACATTGGGCTATGGCACAGAGTCTTCCACGTCTTGTCATTCCCAATCTGTGCGCCAGTAACGCGATGAAAGACTCTTCCATCAAGGTACCAAGTAATAGACTGAGACCTGATGTTGCTGCTTCGACGGTCAAACTGAACCCGCCAAACATGGTAATTGGCATCTTCTAGAGGAGCATTGGATCCGATACCGTTGGGCTCGTTGCAGATACCACCAGGCGCCTTGTCACAATGAAGAACACCATAGCCGATCTTTTGTCCGTTGATGTTCTCCATGATATCAACCTCTCCACAGGCGGGCCACTTGATGCCCTGACGGGAAGAGGCGCCGAGGAGCCAGAAAGCAGGCCAGATTCCTTGCTTACGGTTTGTAGGGTTACCAGCTAGACGCAGGCTTGCCTCGACCCTGGTAATCTTTCCCATCTGGGGAGTGATGGTGTACTTGCTCTCAATGCGACCAGAAGTCCATTTCTTGGTCGTTGGGGAGTACCGGGGGATCAACTGAAGGGTCCGCTTTCCGCTGTGCCGGAGAGTGTTTTTGTCTTTTATATAAGCTTGGATTTCATTGTTGTAGTTCTTTTCTTTTACGATGATATCCCATGTGCTTGAACTGGGGAGGGTGTCTGCGTTCCCTTCAAAGGTCTGTTGCCAGATACGATTGTAGCCGTTGTAATTGGGAGCCTGCCAGGCTGTTGTGACAGCTACAAGGCAAGTGAGAATGGTGAGAATCCAAGGAGAATACATGATGATAAGTGAGAAGAAAGGAAAGATATGAAGGAAGGTATAGCGGTGTTACCGCGAGGGATTAGAAAGACAAAGGGTGCTGGTTGCACCTTAAGGAAAGTCGACCAGAAGGATAGTGAGAAGTCTATACTCTAGGTGAAGAAATTCTGATGAGAGAACGCTTGGTTATATACAAATTCTTATCCTCGATCGTGGCTCACGCTTCCGTCCAATATAATGGTCTAGACTATTTCCTTGCCGTTTAGATCAACAATAGCCTGGTGTCTGGAACTTGTCTCGGCTGGTTTCAATATGCAATTTCCTACCTGGACCAACCTGGAATATTGAACTAGACCAAACGCAGAACTAGAAATCGATCTATTTAACGCCACGACCTTAGTTTATTTCTTTATTCTCTCAGAATATTGGTAACTATGGAATTGTGGCGGTCTTTATTGAGCGAGACCCTGAAGCCATTCCTGTCTTGGGTGGGAATAAGCTTTTGCCCCTGATTCCAGGGATGAAGGCTAGACCATTTGAGGATATTTCATGTAAGGGACGCGTAAAGCTGCGGCGTTTAGGAATTAATTGATAAAGAATCGGTATTGCCAGAAATGTGAGGGCAAACTATCGCAAAGGCAAAATGCAGGGTGTTTACAATATCGAAGGGACGGCTTATTAAAGACCCAATATGTCCAAATTGGATAAATCACAGTCATGACCTGAGGTTCGAGAAGAAAAGCTTGCGATAGACGATTAATTTGTTCCACAATTCCATTCAACTCCCTGAACAGTGGCACATCAGCTCGCGTCTTCGGCAACCGCAGCACGAACAACAGCAAAGAATCCACGAGTCCGCACAAGAAAAAGAACAAAGACAAGCGCGATAGGAAGCAAGATAGCAAGGGAACCGAGAGTCAACCAAAATTGGGACAGAACCCGACCAATCAGCATACCAAGCAACATCCAAAGCGCTATCCCAATCATCTCCCTATCTGAGAACTCCTGTCCATGGACGTTTCGGAGATACCCACCGCCTTCAAAGTTCATCATAGCGATACAAAGGGCTAGCGATGTGAATATGAAGAGAGCATCCACAATCAAAACAACTGTTGGAGCGACGTCCAGGGCTGAGCCACTTGCGATAGCTACAAGGAGAGAGATGATGTTGAGGAAGATCCAGGCGATCAGGAAGGATACCATGGCTTTACCGAGTTTCTTTGCCGTGCCGTGGTTGACGGGTTTGTCGATGGCTTCTCTACACTCTTGTAGTTCAGTCGAGTTTGCGTTGTCGAGATCTTCTAAAACGGCTTCGGCAAGGTTGAAGGTTGGGGGAAATTGACGCTTGCAACTCGTTTCTCCGTCTGTAACCCTGCAAAGGCCTACGCATAACCTCGTTAGTGATACTACTGCCACTGTAAAGAATGCTACTTGCCGGATGCTCCAAACTTGTATAGGTCGGGAATGATATCGACAGTGGCTTCTGCGCACTCCTCTCCCCATATGAGACCTATCGTGGATCGGGGCCAGTTGACGAGACTATAGTTCCTTTCCATGTTGCTTCGGCAGCCTGCGAGAACGCATATCGATAGGGCAAAGAGGCCTGAGATGTGAAAATATGTAAGCTGACCAGAACATATACTGTTAAGTGGAAGAAAGCATACCGAGATTCCAAAAAGCGAGCCATGATATGCTAACGCTAACCATTGTGACGGCTGTTTATCACCACGTTGTGTAAGTGTACAAGCAGCCAAGAGCAAGAACGCAAGCCAAGAACACCTGTCACAGTAACAGAAAAAGCTGTTCCTTTTGTAGAAACCACATTCAACGGCGAAATCAGCCTTGGGCAGATCATCAGCGAAAAGAGTTGACAGGGCCTAGCAACCGTTATCACTCTGAAGCGCCGCCAAGAGCCCATCCCGTCCCAACAACCAGTTGAATCATTGAATTTCGACGATCATATCATTGTTTAGAAGCAGTGTTTTCAGCTTCAACACCCCTGAATTTGACAATGCAGATGTACTACACGAAAAACGGTGTTGGCGTAGAGTACCCCTGCCAGCTGAACTCACGATTTAGCTGTGAGTGGTCAGCGAGGGAAGGGCCTGCAGAAGGCGTTTTTAGCTTGGGCGCCTACGTTTCGGATGTTTTTGAAATGCGGAATTAGAAGTGTTGGATGAAGGGAGGTTTGAGAAATGTCGCATTGAGGAGTGTGAGCGGAATGGTTACCGTTTGTTGAAATGAAGGTGTCAACTGCCGAGTCTGACAGGCACGGGAAAGGCAAGGAAGGAAAAGCTTATTGGAGAAGCTTATTTTTAGTCTACACGGCCTTTGTGTCGGGATTTCGAGACCCAGGTTGTCTATTTAATTTACCATATCTAGGTACCTAGTATAAATTGATTAGACTGAGTTCACAACCACCAAAAGTAGAGATCGAAATCACTGCTCTATTCGTGTCCACCTTGCTATTCTAGTAGCCTTCTGCCGCCTCTTCTTCATAAAACATGTACTTGGCGTCTAAAATTAAATATTGGTATCTTATCCTAAATCCATTCTGAGACTAAATCTTCACCTCAAGTTCCCCATAAGGATACACCACCTGAGACAAAGCTGGCCACTGGATCAGCTTGCGCTCTGTATCCACGCCAACCTTCTGGAAATACTGCATCAAATCATTCCACATCGCATCCGTATTCTCCTGCACGCTCAAGTCAACCGGCTCTAGGTTGTTTGCAATCTGTGTGATTTGCACTCCAGCAGCGGCAAACTTCTTCAAGACATCGTCATCGTCTAGTGTCTGCTGAATAGTTCCTGGGATTGAGGCCTTCTTGAGGGTCTGGATGAATCTAGGCTCTTGGGCACTCGCACGTCCGATGCCAATTCCATCAATGATTTGAAGAGAGTCAACCATTGCCTTGATGGTCTTGAAACCTCCGGTAGAAAAGACCTTGATATCGCCCTTCAAAGCTTTGGTAATGACTTCAGCCTGGTTGAGGAAGTAGTTCTCACGCTTGCGGTTTTCCTCCTTGACGTGAGAGAAAGCAAACTTTTCGTAATTTCCACCAGAGAGCTCAACAAAGTCGAAGCGAGCTTTTTCGAGGGCAACGACGAGTTCCTTTGCGTCCTCGACATCAACACCGCCGGGGGTGTACTCGATGGCGTTGGCCTTGATACCGATGATGAACTTGGGGGTAACGCGACGTCGAATTTCTTCAATAATCTCATGGACGATTCTGAAGCGGTTCTCTCGGCTGCCGCCGTACTCATCGGTGCGCTTGTTCGTGCGCGGTGACAGAAACTGGGCAATAAGGTAGCCATGAGCGCCGTGGAGCTCGATACCATCGAAACCAGCCTTCTCCAAGTACTCGGCGGCGTGAGCGAACCCGTGGATAACAGTGGCAATATCCTCCTTCGTAGCCGGTCTCGGGACACCATAGCTCTTACCCATGGAGCTACTCTGAAGCTGAACGTCAGAGGCACTGATGGGGTTGGGCTGGAGCCACTCCTCGACTTGTCGACCAGCATGCGAAACCTGAGCAATCAACAAGCTGCCGTGCTTCTTTGCTTCAGTGGCAAGTTCCTTATAGCCATCGAAGCGTCGACCCTCGAAGCTTTCCTCAGCGGGGATGATGAGGTTGCCGGGGGCTTCGAGGTTAATAGGGTCGATGATAATGTTGCTGGTCAGGATAGAACCCCAGCCTCCAGCGCCCCAGTTCTTGTATAGAGTGATAAGTTCTTTGGTAGGATATCCGCGAGCTGAAACGTCTTTGGGATCCCATGTGGCTAACTTTTCGGACATGGCTGCCTTGAGGAAGCGGTTGGGGGCTGTTCGTCCTGAAAAGACATATTCGAGAGGCTGCAGTAGAGGTGCAGGGTCAACAGCTTCGGATCCGTATCTTGTGGGAGCCATTTTAGAAATGGGTTGAGTATAGTAGAAAGAGGAATTAGTGAGAGTTGACAGGGTATTTAGTTGTCTATAGGTCTATGCCAGAAATTTGCCTTGGGCTGGGTTATCCTCTTTATATGAAGCATGATCTTTACTAATCTAGGCATGGAAAATTTAACTTGATTCTTCCATCACGCTACAAGGGTACAAATGCTCCCAATGATTGTTACGAGTTTGTACTATTGACCCACTGATATCGGTAGTTGATGGGGCTTTTGCCTCGGCATATGGTGTATGAATCGTTAGACTGTTTTGAGTTACTCAGCAAACTTTGTCAAGTTGATATGATCCGAATATTATCCGATTTATTCCCCATAGTCTATTTCAGTAGGCCTTTACTATTGGGTAGAATATGACGGACAAGCCGAGTAAAATTGTGTGATCTGGAGATAACGTTAATGCATTGGTAAGCAGCTCTGCACAGTCCACATCATGAGGCCATTTGCCAGATGATTCTAGGGATATCTTCTTAACAGTTGCATGGAGGCCATGACCTGGAGGCAGTATTGTGCGGTATCGGGTCTACGGTGCTTATGATGTGGAAAAAAACTTTACTCTTGTTATTGGGTTTGCATCTTACCTTTGAGAGGCGTACAAGGTTATATAGTAGAAAATGGATTCTAAGTCAGCCAGTTAATCCCAACTACTTGCAGATGTAGGCATGAAAATAAAGGAAAGAAAGAGAGAGAGTATAGTATTTATACGACGACTTAAAATGATGTTAACACGTTAGTTTGATGGTTATTTTAGGGATGTTAGGGCCTTAATAATCTCTTTCAGATCAAATGTTGATCTACCAATAAACTTTCTCATTACGTCATAATCTGAAATATAGATAATTGACAATTAGCGATTAGTCTTTCTAACTATTCTACTAGTAAAATCAGAAGAGTGTTAAAGCTACTTCTAGCACATAGAGTAAATACATCTTGCAAAGTCTAGGTCTCCTCTGTTCTTAATTTCCATTTGGTCATTATGAAAAGTACCCCATAACACTAAACATTCAAAGGAAAATATTCATAAACTGTCCTAATAAAGCAAAAGAACACGGGTGTACCACGAGTTCGGTAGTTCAGAGAAAGATTGGTCTCATTTGTTAATCAAGGATCCAGTGTATAAGGAGGCGGGTCAGAGTTTCGTCTATAGGGGGGCAACTCCTCGTCTTCTTGTCTAGAGGTCGGCACTTCCCGGGGGTCTCGTCGAGGTGCGGGTGATTCCCCAGAAGCATCCCCAGCTGTTCTTGTGGTTTCAGCCAAAGGGATCATGTCGCTCGTGGTTCTAGCTGTAGAGGCGGTAGGTCTCATTGTCCTGGTATTCGTGGTCACGACCGTAGGGTTCAGAGACCCATCTAGGTTCCTCGTGGTCGTAACTGTGATTGTCGTGAAGGTTTTGGTGCCACGGGTTTTCTCTTTATTTCGGCTCAATCTGTAGGAGCAACAGAAGATAAGGAGAAATAGAAAGCCCAATGGCAATCCAATAGCTAGGCCAAGTTTGAGCTCCTTGGAAATTTGTGGTGCGTGATCGCCTAGATCGCCCACATACCTAGCGCCGTCGAGGCCCTCTTGGCCGGGAACCCAGGTTGGGACTACCATTGTCGCTGTCAATTCGGGCAGCTGAGGTGTCATAGTCGACGTTTGGTCTTGATCCCAAGCAATCATGAGTGCTTCGTGGATCATGAGGGTTTGAGTTGTTATTCCGTATATAGAAGAGGCAGATGACGTTACGGGCTCTCCATCGGTCCAAACCCGGCGGTAGCATGGATTCGCGACAGTCCTAGCCTCTCTCATCCAGTAGCTCTCGTATGTGAAGCCACTACATTATGAACCTGTCAGTCGATTACATCAACGGAGGAAAGAATTAGACTCACCTCGCGCAGCATGCGGCGTCTGTAGTCCCGGCCGAGTTGTGATTGTTCATCTCATAGTAAGTCCATCCACTCGGACATACGGCCGGGCTAAAGTGGGGCTCGCCCCGGGGCCACCATCCCGAAGGAAAGCATGAAGAGACGGGCTTGGAGACGAGAATCGTCAGTGTAGACCTAGTTTGTTCGGAATACCGCGTGATGATACTCGAGCTTGTCGACCATTGGGAGCTGCAATCACTCGGCTGTTTAAATGGCGTAGTGAGGGGCCGCAACTCCCTGATTGCCGGTGGTGCAGCTGTTGATCTGGCGGAGGTTTCCATGGTCAGTCGCTTAGTTAACCCAACAAATATTAAATACGAAGCATGCCTGCGCTGCGGGGCATATTTACTTATGTATACATCAACAATTCCGACGCCAAGACCATTCTGTTCAACTGTGCCTCAGAGCTGGATGAACATGTGACCTTGTTGTTCTTGGCAGATTGACGAGGTCAACTTTTGACGAGTCAGCTTGTGTTTTGATTCAGCTTTGGTGCGTAGTACGCCTACTCAGGCTTGGAATGGGGTTGGCCCGCTCACGTGCGGCTTGTATTTGGCCAGGGGTAGACAGGCTGAATAGATGATTGGGTATGAATACCATTGATGGGCCGATTTCTTTTCATCAGGCTGTGCTAAGCCTTGTCAGGCTGAGCTGCTATGATTTTCTGAAGGTTCTGGTCCCTCACTGCCAATGACTCTGCGGTTGGTCGACCATACGCGTCCTCCGTCTCCCTTGATATCTTATCCGTCCAATCCCCGTCTTCAATTGAGCTTTGGGCGGATTTTGTAACAGATGTTTCTTTGAGACTGATATCACCAGTATCTTCCCAGCAAGCTTCCATTGTTCCAGCCAAGTTATGCAAGAAAGCTCCAATTCCACCAGTGCCACCTGCGCTGTTGTACGTCTTGAATGGGCCGGCTACGGCCCAGCGCGGCGCTATGCTGCTCTCCACGATAGTGTCTAGGTCTTCGACTGAGACTACATGGTTTGCGACGAGATGACAGGCTTCTCGGAATAGGGCAAAGGCTAGGCGATTACCGACAAAACCTTGAGTCTCTTTGTTGATCTTGACGGGGCGATGACCTGAACCAAGACCTTTGAAATAATCGATCGCAAATTGCGTTCTCTCCGGTGCCGTATATGGTGATGGTACCACTTCGATCAATGGCATTATGTGTGGCTTCATCGCATTTTAGCTATATTCCGCTCGGAGGACTGGTGTACTCACTGGGTTAAAAGGATGGACTACCAGCACCCTAGATTTATCTTCAAGGTCTTCCACCTGTTTTGACGCACGTATACCTGACGTAGAACTCCATAGATGGGCAGTAGTTGGAGCGTGCTGTATAACCTGAGCCCAGTTCGACTTTTTGAAATCGATACTATCAGGTCCTTGCTCTTGCACGATTGTTGCATTTAAGCAAGCCTCCTCGATAGAGGAGCATACGAGTAGACGACCATCTGATATCAGTTGCTGAACAGTGAGATCGGCCTGGTTACCTTCCTTCTTTGTGGACTTGAGATAGACTGGTAAAAGGTCTTCGATGTGTTCTTTTAAGTCGCTGCGTACGTCGTACAGCCTAAGATTGGCGCTTGAATAACGGAGGTGCAGTGCAGCGAAGGAAAGGCCAATAGTGCCTAGGCTTATAAGAGCAATTGTTTCTTGTCTTGAAGATTCAGCCATTTTGGGATATTATGTTTCGAATCAGTCGACGTTACTAGGGGACAGACAGAATATGTAGGTGACAGCGCGACTTTTTAGGTGATTCACTGGTGGAGAAGAGGGGAAATGGACCCGAGGTACGTTGAGTGTATAGTCATAGTCTGCTGACTGAGATTATTCTTGTATATTGACAATAAATCTGAGAAAGTTTCAACTAATTATCTGCTATAGAAATGATCTTTTTATTCATCCACACATCGCTCTCAAATAGATACGACAATCTTCTTAGCTGACACACCCTTGGCCAAAGTATCTAAACCCAACTGGATAGCCTCTAAACCCTTTCCAACCACTTGCGCCTCCGGAACAGCCTTGAGCTTTCCCTTCTCCAAAGCATCTGGCACATAATCACCAAAGATAGCCTTGGCAACAGGCGTGCCAACAATGCTCGTCGACATAATCGGCTTAGCCTCAACACCCGATACCTGAGAAGACGGAGCCCTCACGCAAATCACCTTGCGAAGACCTTCAGCGTGGACAATTGATTGACATGTGCTGTTCATAGCTTCATCTGAACCACTGGCCTCGAGTGCGCCCGCGAATTGCTTGCCTGTGAGGAGAGACGCGATATCTTTGGTGACTTGGGGGGTCTTGTATTCAAAGACGTGGTCGGCGCCTAGGCTTTGCACGTATTCATGGTTTTGGGCGGATGCAGTAGTGATGACTTCGTAGCCAGCAGCTTTGGCTAACTGAATAGCTGCGCCGCCGACGCTGGAGGAACCTCCCCAGATTAGAACGGTCTTGTCTGCGGACTGAGGCTCAAGGCTGGGGTATTTCATATTCAGCGCGGTATTGCCAAACAAAGCCCACGATGCCGTGGCGAGACCAAGCGGAAGCGCTGCTGCTTGTTCAAAAGATAAATTGTCAGGAATCTTTGAGGCGCAATCCTCTCGAATGACGGTGTATTCCTGAAATGCGCTGTTGGCGTTGTCCTTGCTCTGGAGTGAAGTCGCATATCCAAGAACTCGATCACCGGCCTTGAAGCGGGTGACATTAGGACCAACTGCTTCCACTGTGCCTGCTACATCTTCGCCAAGAATAACAGGATATTGAGATGCGGCGATAAAAATGCCAACGTGTTGATTAGCAATATCAACTGGGTTGATAGCGACAGCTGAATTCTTGACGAGAATATGGCCCTCGCCTGGTTGCGTGAGGGGCGCCTCTTTGACCTCAAGTGGTGACGTCTTTGCGGCTACGAGCCAAGCAGCGTTGTTGGAAGGCATTTTGATGGGGTATATTTGGTAATTGAGTATGTTGATGTTTGAGTGAAGGAATAATGGTTCAGAAAATGTTCTCCTTGCTTTGTGGATCAGTAACTAGAACATTCGAATTTGTTGCTGTTTAATCTGCCTCGGCATTTCTCAAGAGATGACTTCATCGGACCGATTTAGTCATCACGTCGATTATCGTGAAATCTTTCTCCGCGATTGGATTAGCGTAGCATCATGCCTCGGTACATGCCGCGGAAGAGTGTCGATCTGCCGTGGGCTAAACAAGGAATTGTAGCATCTATTGTTCTGTAAACAATTTTAATTGCATGCAGAGATAAACCCATTTGAGTCCATGAACTTGTCTCAAAGCAAATGAGGTTAGTTACAAAACATTAAACTCTTAAGTGCTTTTAACGAGTGACTGAAAGCGTCAAAGCCATAGTTTCTCCAAAACAAGAACCTAACATCACAAAGTCAAGATGCATAATTGCCTTGTCCAGGAATGTCCGCCTTATATTATTCCCCAATCCGATTAATCCAATCCGATTAATTCTTAGATAAACTTATTCCTTCCACCACCAGTCCAATTTTTCCTCCACTTGGCCCTTCGGAGATGTCTCATCATTCACGGATTGACCGCTTGAACTCGGTGTCATCTGGCCTGGTGAGCCTGAAGAGAAGGAAGCCATGTCGTTTGATGAAGCGGAACGAGAGGCCTTTCCATGTTTAAAAACACAAGTTGAGTATGGTCCGGGAATAGTTGGTGTTGCCTCTCCGGAATGTGCTTGCTCTTCATCTGACTCTGGTGCTGGATCAGCAGTAATGTTAGTGGCGGGCTATACATTTTCTAATACGAAAAGGAACATGATTTACTCACCATCGACACAAACCTCCAAATTTTTAAATGCCTCTAGCTTAGTTGTTAGGCGATGTGAGAGACTTGCACAAGTCACAATTTCTTCTGTTTTTTTTCTTCGAAGCGTGTCCAGTTGTAGCTGCTGATCCGGGGACAACGTTCCCTTCTGGTTCCTTTGATGCTCCAATAACAGCCCGATCTCACGCTCATCAGACATCTGCTCAACTGCATTGTGAGCAAGAGCGGTTAAGCTGTGAAGACGTTGTTTGGAAGCCGCCAACTCTTTTTCGCAGAATGCGAGATGCCTGGCCTTCTTAGAAACTTCGAAGTCAAGCTCGATAAGCCGAACTCGATCTCGTTTGGAAAGCTTGCCTTGACTCATGAACCTCTTGGATTCAAGCATTGATTTCTGAACAATCTCTTTGATGGCTGTCTCCCGAAGATTTTGATCAAAATCTAGTGCTTCAACCTCCCAATTTCTCTCCATTAGGCTCCTCGTTAGCCGAATCAGTTCGAGGTCTGCTTCACGTTGAGGACTCTCGTCCACTGCTTCATGTTGAAGATCTATGTCCACTGCTTCTTTTTGCTCTGATGAAAATTTCTTTGGTCGTTCTTCATCGTCGTCTGAACTCTTCATCTGAAGAAGATACTGCAGGAATACCATGCTGACCTTTTTCGGAACGCCAAGCTGGGCTACCATGTTGTCTATGTCCTTGTTTGACGAACGTATAGAGAAGAGGAAGATGCGAGTTTTGAGACGTGTCGCAAGCTTCGGATACTTATCAAGAGCCAATTCCAGATTGTCCAATGTCTGAGCAAACAAGACGAGACTCATTGTATCCTCCAGTTGTTTCATCTCGGATTCCGCCAAGTCCTGAAGAAGTTCCAAGTCCAGGTCGATGGCAGTAGCATATGCACGAAAGGCAGTAGCAAGCTGAGAAGCGTTTCTCTCATCATCGTTAGTCCCCTTGGGCTTGAGACACTGATACTTTCCAGTGATGAGAAAATGGATAATAATATGTCCCGTATCGTAAGAAATGTCATCTATGTTAGTGGTTCCTCGGGGCTTGGAGAAGAAGTATGGCCCTGCTAGGCGGCAAGCAAGTTTTGGACATTTTTGGAGAATACTTCTAGGAATACGCAGTGGCCCTTGGAATTGGAAAAATATTTCGCACACGTCCCCGGCATACGGCCTCCATAGTGTTAGCATATTTCGATATGATGGAAGCAGAAGAATGCGCTTACGAGCTCTCTGGAGGGAGGTCCATGGCGCATTGGAAATGCAGGCTTCTGTCTCAAGGGCTGGGATAATTATGTTGTGCTTGAAGGGGCAATGGCTTTCTATTCGAATGAATGGGCAACTAAACTCGTGACGTGTCATGGTCGGCCTCCCGCATGTTGATCGTCCTTGGGGACGAAACATGCCGTCATATGTTCAGCAAAACTGAAAAACCAAAACAGTCAGCGGCATCAATGGTAGTAATTTTTAGGTTTTCAGCATGAATCCCTATAGCGAGACTTGCGCGATGTCTAGTTTCCCTCCCTTTCATGTATTTCATCAGCCGGATTTATCCTTCCAGCTGCTCCGTGCCGTCCAAGGCTAGAAGACCTACAGCCAACTAAAGCATACTTGTAAAGATTTCGATAAGTATTTGGCTTCCCACGAGATACTATCTTTCTGACTGTTCCTATTCCTCAGACATGCTGCTTGAACTCGGTGTCATCCGGCCAAGTGAGCTCGAAGACGATGAATCTTCGTCATCAACTTCGGGGGAAATGTTGACCTTGTCGCATGGTCTGAAGCGCCATGTATTAGGTCCAGTCTTTTCAAACCCTTCGGTTTTCCACATAGGAGGCATCTTTACTGGTCCCATAAAGTCTAGGGAAAAGCATATTAGTCATGGATCTGTTCAAGAGGTCGTTTAAATATTACTTACCTTTGCTTCCTCTCAGAGATTTCTTTGCCAACTTCTCCGTGTTAGATGCTGCGTTCATGGCTTTGAGCGTCTGGGACAAAGGCTTCTTGGTCTTGTTCATCTTAAGTCTATCCACCCGGCCTAGATATGCATTGGTCAATGTCTGTGTAGCTTGATCTTTCATAAGTGCAGGAAGCTCTTTGTCGTCTCTTAGGGAGCTTGCCGGGTTAGCGGGCCGTTGAGGCAACGCGGGGTTGAGTTGAACGTGTCCTGGCATAGCTGTAGCCCATTGAGGAAACTTCTTCTCAAGAAAATCAAGGCGTTCCTGTTCATCTCCGACAAGACCTCCCATTTCCATCATCCTCCTTCCTTTCAGCCTTAGAAGCTCTGCATATTCCGACTTTTCTGATTCCCTAGCCCCATAGTCTCGTCCTGAACCCTCTTGGGGTATGGAATCCTGATGGTCATCTCCCATGATTCTCTGAGCTATCAGCTTCATGCTTAGCATAGCTGACGTCTTGAGAAGAACCATGCTGACTGTCTTGGGGATTGTAAGACGCGAGACAATGTAATCCGGTCTTTCGGTCCAAGATCCAGGAGCTATGCGAAGCAAACGAGACTGGAGATACATCGCAAGACTAGGTATGAAATCAAGCCTGATATCAGAGAATTCGATGATTTCAATGAGCGATATGACACTCGTCTTGTCACCGAGACGTATAATCTCCTCTTCCGCCAAGCTCTTCAAGCCCGGTAACTCGAAAGATAGGGCGGCAATGAATACATCGATGGCGACAATAAGCTCAAACCCAGTCGTTTCAGCCTCAGTTCGGCCCTGCAGTTTGAGACACTGATAGTTTCCAGAATATAGGAAGTGAATAAGAACGTGCGCGGTGCTGTATGGGATGTCTTCCAAGATGATAGGACCTTTATCTTTCAAGAGGGAGGCAAACTTGGGACTTTTCAGGAGAAAGTTTTCATGTAGATGGAATAGGGTTGATCCTTGGAAGCGTATTTCTCGGATCTTTCCGGTATACAGCATATATCCGTCGTCAGTATTGCCACTTGATAATCGATAAAAGAACTTACGAGTCTTCCATAGTTTCCTCGACGTCCAACCGAGTCTGGGGATCTGCTAGGCTCACCATTATGGCTTCCGAAAGGGGTTATACTGAAGCTAAAGAAGAAGAATCTGATGTCGCTCTCTCGCCACTTTCAGGAGATTTTAACAAATTGTAAACATTAAGAAACATGGCACTCCAAAGGAACAAGATGATGAAGACTGTTATATATAAGTCATAGATTATGGTTCCTCGGTAACCGGTGGCTAAACAAAGTCATGTAACCCCACGATACCTTATTGTGGTTAAAAAAAACTGTATCTTGAATTATGCCGCCTTGATCTATCATCATGATATAAGAAGGCCAGGGGAATTACAATAACCTCAGCAGGTGAGTCATGTTTCAAAGGCAACCATTGGATATCACGTACCGTAAAAGTCTCTCGAATGAGCCATTGAACTTTGTAGACACCTGATGGTCGGAACTAGACACGTGTTCCTCTAGTAATCTAATGAGAAGAGTAAAATTCGGTCCGTGTGGAATCAAGAGGTTGGAGAGATGAAGTGGCAAACTCATATGGGAGTCAACTAATAAAATGCTGACACGATACCTATTTGTTTGTTTATTTCAGAGTGGTGCAATCAACAGGATACGGAGGTTTCAGGAACCAGACCCTCATAAACTTTACAAAACACAAACATCCCCCACGTTTGGAGCCTGCGTGGCTTAATCTTAGTTTGGTAGAAGTTCCTTTACCCCTGAGTGGTGGGCTCATAGGGGAGGAAGAAACATCATCTGGTATGATAAACTAAGACGAAGACGAATTATTGTATTTGGTGAACCAGATGCTAATATTATCGCAAAACAAGGTATCAAACTGGATAGCAGAAAACATAAGACCCCTGAAAAGAAATTGAAGCAAATAACCACCAAGCTCTCTTTGAAATGACCTTACAGCACTCTTCTATCACCCAAAACACCACAATAATCCTCCCAACTTCCAAGGTATTGTTAAAGATTCATGGAAACTCAGAATCTGCGCACGTGGAGAAGCCAGATTCATCATCTGAACTGGACGTCATCTGATCCGATAAAGCATCATAAGAAAACGAATCTTCATCAGATGAATCGGAGGAAATAATAGACGGTATCTCATCTGAATTGGATCTGAAAGATTCTGGCTCAAACAAGCGTGCAGTTATCCTGTCGACGGTCAACAAGGCTGAGGTATGTGTCGACGTGTTCTGTCCAGATGTTTTCGAAGCAAGCAAAGGGCAGGTTTCACTACTGTGGCCACTCTGTGGCAGCAGTTCCGGAATCGAAAATCTTTCCTTCTTCACCTTGTCTTGCTCCGAGAACTCAGGCGTCTTCCTTTCCCATGCTGGTTCTGAACTTGGCCCTCCCGCAGCCAGGTGCGTAGACATGTACCGACCTTGGTTCCCAGCGATCTTTTTGAACCACTCCATCTTCTTTCCTTCGAGGAAAGCGAGCCGCTCTGCGTCTTTCTGGCTTGTTCCACCTCGTCCACCCCTAATAAGGCCCTGGTTTGTATGGAGCCTGTGCAGTTCCAGATATTCTCTGGCACTCAGGGGTTTCACAATCTTCGCCTCGGTCGCCTCTACTTCAGCCGTGGACTCTTCTTCTGTAGACTCGGTCTCTGCAGAAGTGTCTTCATTTTCTGTATGAGAGTCGTTGTGGGGAACAAAAAGCTTCCTCATATCCTGCAAATCCTTTTTCCACTTGTCCATCTTAGCATTACTCGTTTCGTGAACCTTCTTGGTACTCAGAACAGCCAGCGATCGAAGCAGAACCTGTCCAACTGTATCCAGTACTTGGAGTTTTGTTATCAACTGTAGCGCGAGGTTCTCAGGTGAGAAGGCTGCTGAATAGAGGAAGCGCGTCTCAAGGTATTGCCCCAATAGCGGGAACGTTTTAAGAGGGAAGACTGGTTGCTCCAAGAGGCTGACGATCGTATCCAGGTGCATTTTCTCACACAGTTTCAGTACTTCTGCCATAGCCAAGTCTTGAAGAGCAGGAAGCTTGAGGGCTAATGCAGCGTTGTATGTCTCAAGCGCAGTGCTGAATCCGTACGCCTGCTTTTCCGTCGCGTCGGGGTTACCCTCTGGCTCGAGGCACTTGTATTGGTCAGTGATCAGGTAGTTGATGAGCACATGGCCAGCATCATAAGAGACATCGTCTATAGTTAAGGAGATCATAGGATTCTTTTCCGTTTCCATTCTCGTGGCGAGCACGTCACACTTGTTGATAAAGTCTGCGTGCACAACGAAGGATTCGCCCTCTCGAAAGGATACGTCGACCAGCAAACCGCAGTAGGGCCTTGATACCTTATTAGCTGAGTTGCATACATCAGAATGAGAAACATACGATCGCTTAATTTGAATAGTATTTTTCGAATCCATGATGTTTGATAAAGCGTGTCGATGAGGAAGAAAGTCAACAATTGACGTGTTCGTTGGCTAAGTGGGCGCACTTCTAACAGGGTGTTATTAGGGGCAAACTAGACGGTAACGAGGGGAGAAGCAGAATAAATACGTTCAGCGTTCAGAGTGAACTTAAAAGTGACATCGTGCTTGCTCGTCAGAATCTGACAGATGCCATTAGACCGGAGTAGTGCCAGGTCATATCAACAACAACAGACTATCTAGCTTTACACGCCTCTCAAATGCAATATGCATGCGAAACATAACCATGTCCAAACCTTACCTCATTAGCATAACTTAGACGTCCACCATTGAAATAGTCCCGTGACATCCATGTCACCAGTCTCAAATAACAGTACCATCTTCTCGTCCGTGAGGTGCATCATGGCTATTCTTACTATCGTTACCGAGTATCACCAAAGTGAGCATTGCTACTTCACCATGTTGCGTTGAACGTTTGAATTAGATGGTTCGTAATAACCGGGATTGGTAGGTTCTGTTTATCTCCAAAAGGTAAAATCTTAAATTCCTATCTCTGATGATTCACACACCGAGACTGGACTTTAACTTTGCGTACACTGCCTGATATTGTTGAGTAACTAC
Organism: Fusarium buharicum; assembly: GCA_014822075.1. Classification (NCBI taxonomy): domain Eukaryota; kingdom Fungi; phylum Ascomycota; class Sordariomycetes; order Hypocreales; family Nectriaceae; genus Fusarium; species Fusarium buharicum. The sequence goes on along the minus strand of JAATHB010000428.1, from coordinate 18,655 downwards.
TTTTCAGGCAGAAGAGGTTAAACTTAGTCAGTCAGTACTACCTAATTGGGACCAAGAAGCACCAATACATTTTAGATTGCTAGAAACAAATAGAAACAGGCTTACTTCACTCAATTTCATGTAAGCTTTATGTGATAATTAAATTGTGGAAAGCAAATAGAGTTTTAATAAGAATTTTTGAAAGTCTTACTTCACAGGTAGAAGAGTTTAAACTTAGACCAGATAGTAAAGTCTCAGGAGCATTTTAGAAGTGAATGAATAATATTATATAGAATCGAAACTACTTGAAACCCGGTTTGTCATTCAGAAAATACCTGGCAATAAGTCTGATATTTCCGAAAACATCCTGAGTACTAGCATCTAAATTCTAATAGAGACTCATGCCCACTATTGGTCAAGATAGAAGAGCAATGACTACTTGAACTAGGCGTCTCCACTGTATTCTTTGTTATTGTGTATGCATCTGAGAAGCGTGCTAAGTTGGATAGAACTAGGCATCCCACATTGATGAGACTGAGCAGAAAGAAAAACTGTCATCAACTTCAAAGGTAACTTCGGTATCTCCAGGTCCAGAAGAAACCTCCTCAAATCCAAGCTCACTGAGGCTGGGTGATAGCGGTTCGGGTATATCCCAGGTCATTGGCGTGCTAGTCATCGACACCGGCTGAGTTGGATAGTTGCTTGAATTGTGTAGTAAGATATGTCCCTCTAAGGAGACTCCAGTCAGGTTGTCCTATAGTTGATTAGCTGCTTGCAAAGGACAGTATTTTAGGAGTAAGTTACATTGGGACTCGAGTCTGCATCTCTCATAAACCGCACCCTGCTAAGTGTAGGCACTTCCTGCATTTCTCTTCTCACTTCAGGCCAGGCAGACCGATTACTCTGACTCTGTGACCGGTTGGGTGGTACTCGGAGAAGGGCAGGCATCACACTCCGTCCTCGCTCCGGACCATCCTTTCTCCAGGCCTGGCGACACAGCAAGAGGATGTCTTCATCCACACAGTTCTTCTCGACATTGTTCGCTTTCTTTTCTTTCCTGATTCTCTTCTCACTAAAGCTTTCGGTACCCTTGCTCTGCTTTGCAGGGTTCGTAGCGGGCTCAGGAGTCACTCGGGCCTCGCCTATAGGGCCCTTGTCCTCTGCGGTGTTTGCTGCACATACCCTCGCACCGATAGAAGTACCGGAAACCAAGGATTGAATGTTGTCTCTAAGTTGTGCTTCATGCTTTGATCTCTCAGATTTAGTCTCTTCTTGCCATTTCTCCTTGTTCAGTTTGAAAAGCATGTAAAGGAGGAATTTGCCAATTGTTGTTGGACAACCTTCCACTGGTAGACCTTCAGCGTACTTGATGGAAACAAGAGTTCCCAAAGTGATTCTGGATTCCAGGTATTCCATTTGTTTGGGGAACTTGTCCAAAGGAAACCTAGACTCCTCCATCACTTCAACAATGGAACGCATGTTCAGGTCGCGAAAGAGTCTCAGCGTTTCTGCTCCTGCTAGCGTTTCAAGAGACGGGAGTTTAAGAGATAAAGCAGCGGTGCATACGCTAAGTGCAATTCTCAGCTCAGACGCCCTTCTCTTCTCAACGGTGTCCCCTAGTGGCTCAATGCACTGGTACTCTCCAGTAACCAGGTAGTGAATAACCACATGTCCAGCATCATAAGGAATGTCATTGATAAAAGCCGAAGACGGGGTAGTCGAGTAATTCACCGACAGTAGCGCTCTCCGATAAAGCTCGTCGCACTTGCTGATGAAAAACCAGGGGACATGCAAAGATGCGGACCATGCGGTGCCCTCTGGGAAGATCAACTCGCAGGGGGGGCAGGAATACGGCCTTTTTTCGTTAGATTTGATACATTCAGGTCAGGAAGAGGTACTTACGAGGCGTATATGGGGTCTCTTCCTTTGGCATCCATGTCTTGGGTGTAGCTCTTGATCGAGGATGAATTCACATTCGGATTTCTTTAGAGGAGGTAACCAGTATTAATAAGTAGTACCAGGGATAAAGTTCACCAGGGAATCATGACGTGTTGATAATTCAATAACCTTTCAGATGAAATGTTACACCTGCATGCATCTTGCATTTGAGAGCCCGTGCAAATTTAGTAGTATTACGCCGAGATAGAACCATCGTGAAAACAACAAAGAATCCGGTGGGCAACGACAACCTTGAGAGAGAGTTGCACTCTCATACCATGTAATGTATGGTAGAGTTCTGACATGCTTTCTCTTAAACATGTCTCTGAATCTTGGTTCATTTTTGACATTCCCTCACGCATCAGCAACAACGTATCGCGGCAACGTCGTCTCCAATCAAGAACCCATCCTCGGGCGAGCCTTTGGTCCATCAGTACCTATAATGTCGACGAGATGAAGATTATCCTTGAAGGAGAACTCATTTTTTCTGAGATCAAAGGCCAAGATGCCTCAGCTAAACTTGGATACGTCAAAAGAGTACCGCCGTTTACTTTCACAACTCTTGACTACATCCTGGCATTTTATGTTATTCAGCGAGGATGCCTCCTTTCTTAAGACCTGATGTATCATGGACACGCTGCTATGTATATCAAGACAATGCATGGAATATGACAAAGATGAGAGGTTATGCAGAAAGTCGTCAAGTCTCATATACGGAGCCAAAGACTGTATCTAAGTAGAGCACTTTTCGAGGAATAGACATCAAGACTTTTTCCACGTTCTAATTTTGGTTCTGACAAGTTCAGGCTTTCTCAAATTTTCAACGATTCTCGACCTCGTACTATCTTGTTGTAACTGGTTCATCCAACTCCTCCAAAATGCAACAATGCCCTGATTTCAGGTAACTCATGCCAGTTTAGAAGCACGTTCCTCATGGACTAAACTATGAATATGGTAGTATTCCTCCTCCTCCGTCGGGGAAATAAGGCTTGAATTAGCGGAGGAAACCACTTTCGTTGTTTTTTCCTTGGGAAGCACGGAGTAATTTGACCAAAGGATCCTCATCCGCGGCCAAAGCAAATAATTCGACAAGTCTTTCGTGCCGATCTGCAGGTTAAGGGTCAGCACACATGTTTGGGGGGCATATGCCTTGGTTACAACACAAGGGCATAGTTTGGTGAGATTCCACTTACCCTGAAAACGGACTGTTTTCTTTGCAGCAGAACGCTTCTTTGCAGCTGCAGCAGAACACCTGAACGTAGTTGGCCGATCATTATTGTAAGCTGTAAATAACCTCTTTGCCTCTTCCGTAAGCTCATCTAATCGTCGCTTATCCTTCCATCTAAGTTGTCGTTCTTTTGCTTTCTTGCGTCGAAAGTCTTCCATCTCTACAGCCTTGAGCATCTCTGCATTCCGTTTAGCTGAAAAAGTGGCTTTCTCTTCAGCCGACTCCTTAGCTGCCTTCCCTGGGCTCAACTCAAGCTTGTCAAAGTGTTTCTCCACGGATGTGTCATCGAGGATAGTAGGGCTCTTACTAGTCCGCTCTCGCATAGTCAACTCCTGTTTCTTCACTTCTTCAGAGACTTTGAGGAGAATAATGCTCCGTAGTAACACCTTGCTAATCGTGTCTGTGACTCCAAGGTCAAGCAACATCTGATCTGCAGCATCTTCCGATGCAGTCTCAGCAAAGGACAGGATTTGAGACTCAATGTAAGCAGCAATGTCAGGAGAAGCGTCAAATGACAAACCAGAGTCCTCCATGACCTTAATTACGGTAGGAAGCCCGAGTTTACCACCCAATCGGACTATCTCCCCTCTCGCAAGACCACGAAGTGACGGCAAGTGAAGGAGCTCGGATGCTTTATAGACACGCAGAGCTGTTTCAAGTTCGGATGCATGTTTCTTCTCCAGGCTTTCTTCCTGCGGGCTGAGGCACTGATAGGTGTTGGTCGTAAGAAAATGGATAATTACGTGGCCCGCGTCGAGGGTAATACCAGGCAAGCGAGCGGTACTTCCTCTTCTCACGTATCGCGAAATGATCACTTCACTCTGCTGGAGACGTTGTCGGGAGATATAGAGGGGACCTCCCCCGTCGAAGTAGATTGCGCAAATGTCGCTCGCATATGGCCTATGTCCGCATTAATTAGATAGATTTCGTGGAGCTAAGTAGATATTACTAACGATTGTGTCGGTCTGTTGTCGTCTTCAGCATCCATCTTGTTTGAGAAGAGTATCTGATCTCTACAAATGAACAGGTAGGGCTCTTGGTGATCGAAGGTGATAATGGATGAGAATGGCGGATGATGGAAAGGTTGCTTGCAAGGGAAAGGATGAGATAAAAGCTAAACAAACAACATCACATTTGTTGGCTGCATCCAACATTTACTTTATGAGCAACGTGTCACTTGAGGCTTTGAGCATTGTTGTGCCTACAACTTTCGCCTGTATATCACCGAAAGTTTTGTCAAACTTTCCTGATGTTGTTATTCGACAATCTTAGTGGTAGAAACGCAGATAGAGAAATATGGAACTGTAAAAGGGAAACTGAATACACCTAGGTCCAGCTTACCTTGTACAAATTCTCAGCGCTTTGGGTTGATTTGTTGTCCCGGCTGCTTCAACCTGTCAGGGTCGCCGAGACCCGAGTTTCCATGATCCTCAGCTATCTTCATGGCTTCTAAAGGAGACATTTCAAGCCTATGAAATCGTTCCTATACTTCTTCCCACATGTGTAGAGGCATCCATCTAGCTCGGGACTTCTGACCCGAGTCCCGTTCTTTTTGCGTAACCTGTTCTGATACCTTGAGAAGCAACGTTCCTCTCAACAGGACATGACTCAAAGTCTTCGGGGCTTCATTCATTCCCAGCAATTCTTCAGCCGCAGTGTTATTTGTTTCCCAGCAGAGTGAGTGGGTGCGGTATTTGACGTAAGCGATGATACCCGGAAGTGTCTTGGCCTTTGGAACCAGATTGTCTATGATCTTAACAACGGCACTGAAGCTGACGGGCATGCTAAATTCAATAACCTGCTCGCGAGCCAGATCACGAAGAGTTGATAGGTTGAGAAGCACTGCGGCAGCATAGACCTTGAGTGACGCGTTGAAGGTAACTTCATACTCCCTTGGTTTATTTTCTCTTAGTTCCCTGTAGTTGTTGGTTACCAAGAAATGAATCAAAGAATGTCCAGTTTCGATATCGATATCGTCGAAAGTAATGGTGATTGGAGATGACGGGGTGATTCGCTCAACGAGACTTGGTCTCTGGTCCAAAAACTGTCTTGGGATGTAAAGAGGGCCCTGTCCTTGGAAGTACACTGCGCAGATTTCGCTAGCATACGGCCTGAGCATATCATTAGCTTCATACTCTTGAGAAAGGATGACGAATGCTAACGACTTTATGGAACTGTTTCCATTTTCTGAGGTCATCTCACTGGCGTGATGACTTGTCATTGGCTTGCTACGATAGAGGACCGACAGTCTGTAAACTGATGGTATGTGCCGATCAGATGAGAAGTAGAAAGAATCAAGGGTTTAGGTTATGAAGCAAACGGGTTACACAATATAATTTTTTATTTATTTTTTTTTTTGCTTAAGTCTATCTAGCCCTTTCATATCATGACCATAGATCAAGGCGGCACAATTCAATACACAGTTTTCTTCTCCCCACAATAAAGCATCATGCCTAATAACTAAAAATACAATTTCCATAAAGTATGACGTGAATCTATTTCCAGTCTCGAGAAACTGGCGACATCTTGCTAGAGCCTGGTTGCGCCTGCGCTTGGAAACATATAGGTCAACAACATATCACTTCTTGTTGTCTATTCGCATGTGGCTTACCATGTCTGAAGCGTCTGGGTATCAGCTTATTGAGTTGATGCAATATGTCTGATGCCGTTGCGTACTGATGTGCAGTACACTATACTGACACTTGAGTATAACACAAGACTTGTGACAGAGTAGTCGACAGATCATTCGACGCCCAACTCAACACGCAACGCGTTGTTGTCCCTGCAGTAGAAAGCCACCTCACAAGCAGAAACAAATGCAGCAACATCCGCAGCGTTAAGCCGCATGGTGACCTTCGTATTCGGACCTTGTCTCCTCTTCGGAACGGCTACATACTCTAAACATAAGATTTCTCGGAAAAGTCATTCCCGTATTTTCTTTCCATCCAAATAAGCTGTAAGCGAAGGCGTGTGTGGAGGCCATGTGGAGGAGAGACGCGGGTTACCGGTCGCGTCGGCCACTTCACCCAGCCAATAACCAATCAAGTATTGCTTATTCCTTTTCCTACCGTTTATTCCCTATCTGAATGGGTTGGTCCATGGGTTTTTGTTGGTGGCTCAGCTTTGCGTTTGCGGTGATGATGAGTCTGGACCACTCCGCGTCACGGCGTGAGGACATCGTTTGGACGCATATACAGCATACACAAACAGCACGGCACGGAAGGCAAGTCGAGACACCAGATATTATGTGAATGTTGATTTCCGAATGCCACGTTGCCCATCATTCTGCGGTCGAGTCATCTGAGGAAGTAGTCCAGCTTCTGCGGGACGTTGGGCCCGAGCGACGCTGAGCCCATGTTGAACCAGTCTCCCACGCATGAGCATTCAAAGATCCAAGAACAGAAAGCAATAGTAACTAGTTAATACTTCCCAGCATATGAACCACAGACAGGACCTAGTAGCCCCAGGCTACCCAGGTAGCACGATTGACACCCCTCACATCAGGACAATAGCCCTGGCCACAAGTCTCAGTGACTCCATCTCCTCCGTTCTCGCCTCAGTGAAGAAAGCGTTGTAGTCAACGTCGTAACTGTAGATATGCTCCTCCGGACTCATCTCTGCGGCGTAGAATAGAGCAGGGAGGAGACACAGCTTGATGTGGCCGCCACCAGCGTAACGGCTCCTGTCATCTCTCTCCATTTGTCCATCGTCGAACTCTTCTCCGGGGCGAAAGAAAAAGAACTTGAGCCGTGTCGTTGACAGACTCAACCCAAGCTTGAGCTCTATCGCTGGGTCCAAGATGCAGTTGAGGTTGAGGCCTCTTGAGTCCGCTCCAGATGCGCTGAGTTGGTCCAAGCCAGGGATCCAAGTTTGCGGTTGCGCTGCGTAATTCTTTGAAGCCCAGAAACAGTCTAGACTCTTGTAAATCAGCTCAGTCAAGTACTTCAAGTGTTCTGCCATTATGTCCGATTTCCGATCCTGTACGAGTGAGTCCAGAGCAAACAAGTCAGCCTTTTTCAGCTCTTCTGCGCCATCTGTGCGACTTCGTCAGTCCATGTTTCCCCAGGTTAAATACCACTCACCCTTGACAGAAATGAACTTTCGGTATTCGCCGCAAATAGCGGAATCGGTCTTCAAAACGCTGGGAAAGACTGGTGCAAAGACAAGGCCAATCACTGCAGCAGTGACCAACCCCATGAGCAGATGACCCTTGGAGAAATGACCCGTATAGACAAGCCCGACACAGCTTCCCAGGTCTTGCTTGAACATTTTATGTGCCCACGACTGCGCCAAGTGGGTAAACTCGCTTGCCGGGTCAGGCAGATCGCTATTCTTGGACGCGAGATCAAGACAAGCATTCCGGATATTGCTGTATACCTGCTCATACTTGCGAGAGACTGCGTCTTCTGAGAGGTCTGTAATACCCAAAGCCTGTGATTTGTTTCGGCATATCATGCTCTGTGCGGACCTGAGCTGTCCTTCGAGATACAATCTCACTCTTCCGTCGTCTGAACTATAACGTTCTGACTCCCTGAGTTGACTTCGCAGTCTCGCGTTCTTGTTCTCAAGTGTAAAATTGCGATTCTTAAGTCTTTTGGTCTCCTCTTGATTGGACTGGTGATTCGCAGTCCGTTGAATCATCTGCATCGCATGTTGGTAGGGCATATCGTCGGCGCTTGGCGCAGCACCCGAAAGATGTCCAGGATGGTCGTGGAATCCGAAATGGCCGTTCATGGGGGTGATCCGAGCTCTAGAGTTCTTTTATACATTGATTGGGCGGTTTTTGAGACCAATTACGCCGGCATTGTGTCTATTGTGCTGATTACTCGGGTTCTTGTTGCTCGCTCCAGTCGTCTGTAATAGCAATCATGGGGTTAGCTTGGAACTACTCAAACACCAGACCCAACTCTCTTATGCTCACCATGTGAAGTCTCTGTGGAGTAACCTTGAATAAACTGACCTGTCTCCCACTGGTGTAATTTTCACGAGAGCCGTTGTCATCGATGCCACTCAAGACTTGAACCACCTCCCAGTAATACTCCCGTGGCAGATTCAAGCACGAGATATCCATGTTTAAAAGCTTTTCTGCGTCAAACTCGTCCCTTCGGTACTTCTCCCATTCTCTTCTCAGTTTGCTGTGAACCGAATACTTGTGGCAGTTTCGTCCTGTATCTCTTTCGAAGAGTGGCAACGCATCTTGCCAAAAGTCTTTTCCGTTGTCTGCGCTCCATTCGACGTATGCTAAAAGACTACGCACATGGTTAGACCACTGTCTCCAGACATTGTTCTTAGCCCTCTTTCTGGGCGTTGAGATGGACTTGGTGCTGGATCCGGGCTTGGTGTTGGATCTGGACTTGGAGTTGATGATCGGAGGTGCTCCCAGATCTACGACTTCTCTCCAAGGCACGGCCATTGCGAAAGTATTGCCTTCTGTGCTTTTGGCAAGTTGTTGTTTTCTCTCTGCGGGGAACAATTTGTCCTTGTCACTTCTCAAGTGACATGTAAGGGGCGTGGGCCTTGTTGTTTGCCATGGTGTGCTTACAAGTGCTGCCGCCTCCCGCCAGCCCGTTGGCAACGTACCTTACGATTCGTCAACCTTTTGCGCCATGGAGTGCAATTAGTTACCCATTCTTTCTTACCGTCTTCTTTTCCTGTATTTGGTAATATGGCGAGTGGCTGGATAGCTTTAGTACATGGCTCTGCTCATCGTTTACGCACCTTCTGTTTCTCTTCCTCTCAAACCACGGGGCGCATACATCGCCGTGCCTTTCTACCCATCTCCCTTTTCTTCTATCCTACTCCATGAACCATGACTACTATCAAAGGTGAGAAAGGGCGCCTTGTCGCGGGCGTAGACTTTGGAGCGACAGCTTCGGCTGTTTCATACGTCTTCGTCCCTGAAGACAAACGCTCCGAGGACGTCAGCCTTAGCGCCATAGAGGCTATAACCAACTATCCGGTAAGTATGTCATACCAGAACAGGGACCCTATGAAGGTAGAGGTTCCTACCAGTCTAATTTATCCCCAGGGCTGGGACTTCAACGGTGTCCACGACCCTGAGGCCTTCAGAAGGCTTCTCTGGGGGTATGAGGTAGACTGGGAGTTGCATCTACCCTCTACATACTCTCATCCGTGGAAGAGACCAGTGACGAGCTTCAAAGCCCTATTGGGTGAAGGCAAGTCTCAGCAACAGCTGCGCAAAGACGCTGCCGAGTCCCTCAGAACTATCCATCGCTGGGCGACCAAGAAAGAGAGATTCGCCGTCATGAGGGTAGTTTATCCTGTCATCACTGACTATTTGGCCTTTCTTTTGAAGCATGCCAAGTATGAGATCGAGAGAAAAGGCTATATCATCATCGGCCCCACGGAAATCGCTCTCACAATCCCTAACAGCTGAACTCCTGATGCTCGCCGCGAAATGCAGACTTGCATGTCCGACGCGTTGCGACGCGTCCATTTTCCAGGTAACGATGACGACGCAAACAAGCCAGACAACATCTTTGTTGTAACCGAACCAGAGGCAGGGGCCATTTATATACTGGCCAGTCCGTCCTACATAAGGGTACTGTAGCCTAATGAACCCCATGTTGATCCCTTACTTAATAATGGAACATAGGAAGGCGAGACATTTGTTCTATTCGATGCAGGTATGGCTCACTCATCTCTTCAACTCAACCACTAACATTAATTCAGGCGGTGGAACTGTTGATGCAATGACCTTTATGGTGACGCAACAAGCTCCCCTCCGACTTTCCAAGGAAGTTGTTCCACCTGGTGGTGAGTTCAACCATTCGTGATAACCAGTTACGCATACTCATCAACTTACAGGTAGCAACTGCGGTTCCCTTCTCTCAACCAAGCTATGAGAAAGCTCCTCGAAAACAAGCTAGAAAAAGAAACATACCTCGAGGCGAACGGGTCCTCTATCAAGGGCATCATCGAAAGCATTGTGTGCGAGAAGTTTGAGTACGCGATAAAGCGGTCCTACGATGCTCTTAATGCTAGACCAGATATCCGGATCCCCATCGAGGGACTGAGAGAGGACCGCAGCGAGGACTTTAACAGGAACGAACTGATCATCCGTGAGTAAGTTCTGATTACACATTGAAAAGTATTGGACAAGATCTAATACCGTAATAGCCACGAGTTGAAGGAGATATTTATCAAGGTCTTTGGAGAAGCCGCCAAGGTTATGACAGACCAGCTCATCGCCGCCAAGGCGGAGGGAATAATCACTGATGTATGTGACCCATTCAAAGATTGCATGCATGGCTTAACTGACATCCCCGAACAGAAAATTGTGGTCATCGGCGGTTTCGCAACCTCGCGTTCATTGAGGGAGTTTCTCCAGCTCAAGTTGAACGACTTCAGCGAGAACAACAACTGCTCAGTCGAAATGCTGATTCCACACGAGAACGAGAGGTATGATTCACCCCATAGCAGTTCCCCGTAGGTAACTCATGCGATATACAGAAGCATGATGGTCAACGCCGTCGCCTTAGGAGCCGTCCTGCGCGCCCTCGACAAGGATCACGGCCCCGAGCGACGATTGATGTCCAGCTATAGGCTTCTCCGATTTGAGCCCAAGTCTTCACTTCACGGATCCCAAAGGGGAATGCAAAACCCTCTCAACGGCGAAAAGTATGTCAAAACTATTGACTGGGTGCTCCCTAAGGTAGGTCATCGTTACCGATTCAATACGCATAAACGCTGATCCTTCAGGGTACTCTGGTATCTCCTAACGAGAGGATTTCCATCGATGCCACCTTTTTCTTCTCTTACATAGACAAGAAAACGGGCTTGGAGTTCAAAGGCCCGTTCATATGCAAACAAGGAACCTGTGTATCGGATACAGCCTACAAGAGCCACTACGATATGAGCTATTCCAAGAACAAGAGTATATTTGACTCTATGAGCCTTTTTTTGTCGGTACTGATAAATCATGATAGATCTTGGACTCCTCGTCGAGATGGAAGCCGACCTCACCCGGTTTTATGAACAGGGCTTGATGACAGTCCGGCATCCCAAGCGCGATGCCGACGGTAACATGGTAGGGGAGAGGCACTTGGAGGCAGCGTGCCGTATTGAGTTCATAATCTGGGGCCTCAACATAACATGTAAGCCCATATGATAACCCCAGCCTTACATGGCTGAGGTGTAGCCAAGTACTAATCTGCGATAGGCTGTTTTGTCTTTAATGGCAAGATCCTCAAGCAGTACGGGTACAGCATAGCGCCAAGCCTTCCGCCATGTGCAGTGTAAACACCAAACAATTACTAACGTTTGCGTGTTGGAGAGGAGGAGAAGGAAAGTCTTACTCCATGTGCCTCTATCGCCGCTACCGGGATACACGACCGGAAGAGTTCGGGGGCATGAGGTTGGGAGTGGCCAAAACTTGTTTCTACGTGGAGTTATGGACAAGGATTGGAAAAGTTATCACATCCATCTTTCTTGGAGTTATCATTTGTATCTAGCCTTGCTGGGCGTGACGACGTTCATATGATTGAACCGTATCCTCATCCACTTAAAGTTTTAAGGTTAACGGGTAGGGCTGAAGGATGGCCCCAAGAGGCAGTTCCCCTTGTATTAGGGTTACTTCATTAGAGCAACAAGAATGACGCGGCGCAATCTTTGGCCCTCCATGCGCTCTCGTTCCCTCTATATTTTAAGAGTGCTAGTAACGCCTCCGCAAGTCGATCCCGTTGCTTGCACGTATACCTGTAGACTAGTGCAATAACGCGCAAAAACAGATCGATGTCCTCTATTTTGAGTTTCCTTGTTTGTTGCTGTGCGTGCTTGATCGCTTCGTGACCTTTCGCATTGGTGTGAGGCAACCACGGGCGGATGTCTGCGTCAGGGCCACCCACACCAGCACCCGTCCGCTCTCGACAGATCAATAAATGCCATTCTACGACATGTGCCTAAACGTGATACAAGCTTGGCTTGTCAGCTTCTACATCAAGGTAGAAAAATTTAGGCAAATGCGGCAGACAATCGGCATAAGACCATCAAGGCCATGCACTCACCTGCTAACTACACCCTCAACCCACCAAGCACTGATCTTCGGCAAGTAGACAAACGCGGTGATGATTCATCTCGCGGGCTTCTGCATTAAGGTGGAAGCTTCGAGCAAACACAGCCTGGCTGATGGGGCCCAGACCAACGTAGACCTTCATCGCCATGCCACCAAACATAAGCAGCGGTTAACCGCGTCAAGGCCACCCACCAGTGTCAGGCATCACTCTTCAGCATGCAAGCAATCATAGTAATAGTCAAGTAATATTCTTTATCGCAGCTCTTGCTTGTATAGAATACGGAACGTGTCCTCCAGTGGGTATCAATCACCATCCCAAGCATCCATTCCTTGCATGTCCTCTCAAGCATACTCCTCGAGTCCATACTCGGCATCCATATCTGGATCATCCTCATCGTAACCGCCTCCAAACTCATCTCCACCACCAAATTCATCGCCGTCGCCGTAATTCTGCGTCTCGTCATACTCCTCGTAATCTTCCTCCTCCTCTTGAGGCGCCTCTGTCTCATCCCCAACACCTGTTTCATCCCCAGCGACGCTCTCATCCGGTGCCTCGCTGGCGTCATCACCACCCAGTGTGCTTCCTGTCACACTAGTCTTGCGACTTGTGGCTTCTGATCCGGGCCCGCCGATGTTGGGCATGTCAAAAATGTTGCGAATGGCGTCGTAATTGATCCTCTTGGACCAGGCGCGGTCTTTGGCGACATTGACAGCAGCCTCAGCGGCCGAACTCGCTGGGCTGGTTTGACCTTCACCCATCCTAGCTCGCTTCCGTCGTTTGCGGGTCTGTTTTGGTCGCTCTGCTTCCACCTTCTTTCGGAACACCTTTTCTTGATGCTTGCGTAGCCACTCCTTGTTCTGGTTCACCCAGATCATCTCCTTGATCTGAGCTTCCTCAGGCGAGAGCAGGCAGTTGTTCACCTCGGGGTCGTCCGCAAATTCATCTTCTGTGACATCTGCAGACATGGAGACTTCTTTCTGGGGACGTTGTTGTAAGGCCCAGACTGTGTGAAGTTGTGCTCGCTGCTCGGCATTTGTGTAGGCCATGGCGTGTTCGTATGTCAAGGGGTCGTTAAAAATCTCTTCAATGACGCCCTCGAGTTCTTGCTCGTCCTGCTCCCACTCTTCGTTGATCGGCAATTGTGGTTTGTCGCCTTTTCGTGTGCTTGCGCCTTGGTTGGTTCCGTCTTCTCCAAGCTCCTCATCCAGCGCGTCCCCAAACTCTTCTACCAGAGTATCCAGATTCTCGACATTATTTGGGTCTCCCTCGTCGTCTTCCTCCGTATTCTCATTCAACTTAGTGACGAGCGACGGGTCTTTGGCGATTTTGGAAGGTAGTGGTGGGATAATAAAGCCATCATCATCGCGACGATATTCGACAACGGGGGCTTTAGAAAGATCGGCACCTCCTTCCAGTAATCGTGGATCAATCTTGTCCGCTAGATTGTCCTCATCTTCCTCGCCATCTTCATCCGTAGATCTCTTTCGCTTCTTGCTCTTGCCTTCCATCAACTTTTTGTATTCAGCCGACTGCTTGTAGAATGATGGTGGATCGTGGGAACTCTCCAGAAAGTCCTGCTTCAAGAAATCCTCAACCGACATGCGACTAGACTCTGTGACCTTGAACTCTTGCAGACGGTTCTGGATTGTGTGGTTGGTGACCTTGACTATGTAAACCACCTCACGCACTGTTCGTCGAAAGTTGTGCATTCGTGCCGCCATGAGCAGACAAGCTCCGCAGATACCAGAAGGTCGCCGACCCATGACCATCCAATCTCGACTCATTCGCTTGACCAGACGGACAGCATCCTCAGCAACCTTGGCCGTGTCCTGGTGAAATTCCATTTTTGTCGCAAACCGCCAGATAAGATCTTCCGGATATACAGGAATAAGTCCATCGTTGCCAATTGGCACCACCTCATTGAGCTTCTTGAAGATGCGACCCAGCTTAAAGACATTGAGCTGAACCAAATCTGCCAAATCGATCAACATGACCTTGCAAGGGGGTTCCGCTCGACATGCAGCATATAGACAGACAGCTGCGACGCTGGCAAGTGTGCGACCTTGAATAAAGTTGGCACTCGAAGCCAGCTTGAAGACCTGGGTCCCTGCAGTAACTAGACTGTCGCTGACATTGAGCTGTTGCGCATATCCCTGCATCAAGCCCTTGGCTTCTCTGATAGACTTCTCTCGATCCTCGGATCCCCCGACCCTCCGGAATGCGGGTCCCATGCTGCGGACACCCGCCTGATCGGCACCTATGTAAGAGCCGTGGACTACAGCAGCACCCGAGGAAGATTCTCCAAAAGTGATTTCCGCCACGATATTGCTGTCGTCTGAGACACGACCACAAGTCTGACATGTACCATCGACAACATTGGGCTTCGGACATGCCTTGTTGGGACATTGCGGGCGAGAGGGTTTGGCGAGTGAAGCGTTTCGGTTGACAGCAGCGACTCGGAGGTTGGGAGCTGTCTGCATGGCTGCTCGACGTTCTTCTCGTTCTCGCATGGCTCGGACAGGATTGGGCTTTGCGAATCGAGGTTTGGCGGCAGGGCGGCCGGAAGAGCCCGACTTGGGTGGTGTAAGAAAGGACGACATGATGGGTTATCGTAGTGGTATCGTAGGGGAAGTGAGTGAAGTTCAAGGTGGTTGTGGTCGTTCTTTTTAACAATCCTCTCCTATCTCCCCCCAGGCCATCAAACGGCCAAAACACAGAGGCTATAAGCACTCCAATGTCGCGGCGTCGAGCGTTGTAAACAGCCCGTCGATAATACTCCAAATAAAGATTATCGCGATAAGGAAAAAAAAAAAGAAGAGGGACGCGTTTGGGAGGAAGAGATACTGGTAGAAAGAAATCGTGTGTCGCGGTCGAGGCGGGGTTTTTTGGTAGGAGACGAGTGTCTGTGGTCGAGTGGGGAAGACTCTTCGCTTTGGTCTGTTGCAGCCCCTGTAAAATCGTCTGGCTCAGAGCTGCAAAGTAGTGATGGTTCGAATACCGGATGGTGATGTTTTTAAAAAGTGATTTGTATGTCGACAAGAGCAATAGGAAGAGTCTTTTGATAGAGGTCGCCGTCGTGGTATTGTCATTGATACCAGAAACGAGTATTTCTGAGAGAAAGAAGGGAAGCTTTGGAGGCAGCTCTCCTTGAACCATGGCACCGTGGTTGGCGACGAGCAAAAGGCCGCGGTTTAGCCGATACACACTCAAAGTGACTTTAGTGAAGCCAAGGTGCAGGGCAATCATCATGCCTCATTCTTTATGCTTTATACGTTAATTAAAGCTGTGTTTTTCTTTCAAACCTACTGATAATATTGGTTGTATGCCTAGGTACTCTAGTACATTCCCAGATTCTGCTTGCTGCGTCCATGTCCCATTCAGGCAATCCAATAAACCCGTTCCAAATGCAGTAATCCTCTCAACTCTCTCCACATCCCTTCACACCTTTCACCTCGCATATGAAGCTTAACTCCACTGCATATCAAACCAACCAAAGGTCCTCGTAACTACCAAAAGGAAAACATCCAACCTCATCGTATTAGCCTGTTCTCGCACCAATCATCAACTAACAACCAAGCTGAGACACGCAGCGCTGAGGCGTAGGGTATCCAAGCTGGCTTGATTACGTCAGTTCTGCCCCGCGATTCATCTCTACCTATGTGGGAAGACAAACATTCCTCAGCATCTATATATACCTACAAACAATACCTACTTTTCCTCTTAAGCTTATAATAAACTCGTTTTAATACCTTCAAACCACATCCAATATGAAAACTCCCTTTGATGTTAAAGCCCCTCCAGGCGGCGATATCTGGAAACAGCCTCCCAACACCGATGTCTTTACAGGTGAGTTCAACCCCTCACATACCAACATTCCCGCGTTATCACCCATCACGACGAGCCTCACTCCCAAATCCTCACTCAAAGTCACATCCATTCTTGTGAAATCTGCTAACTCTCCCAGCGCCATTCCGTCCTCACTCCATCGCACCCCTCAAGCACTTCCGCTCTGCAACTCTCAGCTTCCGCACAAAGTACACGCATCAATACGACCAAGCCTGCCTTCTCCTAACATTTACCAACGCCTCCTCTCCCAATCCTGAGCGCAAGTGGATCAAGACCGGTATTGAATTCTACAACAACAACCCACGCTACTCAACCGTGACATGCGACAGATGGGCCGACTGGAGTGTCGAAGCCGTGTCGCCCGACCTCGCGCCCGCCATTATAAACGGCGAGAAGTGCGTCACTGTCAAGGCGGAAAAGGTTGAAGATGCGCTTGGTGTTTGTCTGTGGATTTACAGGGTTGATAAGAACGGCGAAAAGACACCGTTGAGACAGACGAATTGGGTGTATGGTGAGTGTGATGATGGGTGGGAGTTGGAGGTTTCTGCGGCTGTGGCTCGACCAGATCCGCACAAGAACATCAAGGAGGATCTCAAGGCTACGTTTGAGAAGTTTGAGGTGGAGTGGGAGAAGCCTACCGCTTAGAGTCCATAGATATCGACAGTTCTTAGGCGAAGCATTCACATTACACATCACATGGGAACGGGAACATCAATTGAGGTGGCCGAATTTCTCATTACCTCGAGCCTGACGGTGCTCTCGCCAGGGAGGATCGTTCAACGACCCATGTTAGATAATCATCAAGATCGTAACTTCATTCTTCATCGGCGATTCCATCGCCCTCAGTATCCATGCAGAAGGATCTTACTTCCATCAACAAAAGAAAAGCATAACAAGGACAGGTTCGAGGTATCAGTCTCATGCGAACCAAGGTGCAAGGGGGCCCAGTACTAAAAAGACGAGGCACACACGCTGTGTGTGATGGATAAGTAAGTATTAAAGCCTTTGGTTCGTGAGCCCCCTGTTGAGTAGGAGATGTTTTTATCCGTTTCGCGTTCTAAGCATATTCAAGAGAAACGCCTGCCAAACGTGAAAACAAGAAACAAAGACAACAAAACCAGAAAAGATCCTTTTTTTTTTCGGTGTATCCAAGATGGTGCAAATGCATGTTTCAATCTTTGGGCATTCGCTCGCGGGTGTGGAAAAGCAGTCAAACATTCCAAATCTTCCCATATCCCCCAGGGGGAAATGTCCCAGTGCCGGGTATCAAAAGCAGAGTTGCAAGAATAATGACAAGATAGAAACAGAAACGTGCGGTAAGCAAACACACAAAAGGAGCAGAGGATGTGAAGGTTTTCGCGTGTGTCGGATTAGATCCTCTCAGCTCGTGTATCATCAAAAGTATTCGGTCGGCCAACCTCGCAGAAGGGGAGTCAACAAAGCTCCTTAGGACGTCAATTTGATGATGGAGCATGAAAAGCAAAAACCCAAACGCCGAATTTTCCAACTATTCCCATAAATGCATCACTTTTTTTTGGTGTTTTCGCGATTATCCATTTCACACTCGTCCTCCGGCATCTGGGAGGCCTGAGTAGTGGTGTGTGTATATTTGTCTTGGCTAGAATCACTTAGACAGTCTTTGGCGTACGAGCATTGCTCACGTCAATGACGTCGTCGAGGTGATTGCACATGGCCACAAACAGGTCGAAGAAGAGCTTGCTGCCGCCCGCCTCCATCTCAGCCTGCATGGTTCCGCTGCGCTTAAAGGTCTTGCGGCAGCGGATGATCAGGGCGAGGTAATGAGCGCGCAGACGGCTATCAGAGTCGGGTGTGTGGGCGTAGGCGTACTGGGCGGAGCGCAGGATAGTTCCCACGTCGATTCCGCACTGGAGTCCCTGCTTGCGCAGAGCCAGACGCTTGAGCTCCTCGAGGCCATAACGGTCCGCGGCGCAGTAGATGACTGTGTCGCGGAGGATGGGCATGTCGAGACTCGACAGGTAGACGGTGGCTTCAGACGCGGCGCCTGCGCGGCCACCTCCGGTTTCGGGGTTAGGTGATGTGTGAGGTGTGCGGCCTTGGTCCTCTAGCTCCCAAGAGTTGTGCTGCTTGTTGTGAAGCAGGCGTGGGTAGTAGTCACCCTTGTAGAGATATTCGAGGACGGCGGAGAACACCTCGGGTTCTTCGTCGGGAAGGGAGATCCTCTTGCTCTGTGCCTCGAAGTGGCTTCCGCGACAGGCGGCCTCGAAGAAAGGCGACTGGCGGAGCACTTCCTCGTGCGCTGCAAAGAGCCGGCCATCTCGGCCAACCGTGAGGGTAACGATCGGCGAAGGCGATGGCGCAGCTGCGGCTGCGGGTTTCTGTGGTACCGAGTCGTGCTCGTGGAGCGATCTTTGCAGCTTCGACATTTTCTGATGATCCCGATGGGAGCCCGATCTCTTTAGTCTCGCAGTCTTGTCGACGCGGTTGGGGTCTTGCGACCTAAACGAGCGCTTGAACATGACTGCGGTAGTTGAATCGGTGGATAAAGAATGGACTCGTAACGGGGAGGAGAGTATCTCCCAACTTTTTATATCGATCGATTTGGCTAGAGAGTGACGAAAAGAGCGAAGAGAGAGAGAGAAAAAGAGAG
>JAATHB010000427.1:0-58092 GCA_014822075.1 Fusarium buharicum | reverse complement strand
TCTGGGCAAACTGGGGTTGGTCGAGTCCTTCAGGTCGGTTGCCCGATGCAGTAAAACTAAAGACTGTTGGTAGTGCGTGCCGCTGTAGCATTTCCGGGGGTGAAACCACCTGAAGACGATAACCGTTGTCGCCCACCAACGTCGTCATGATTAGACTGGAGAGAATATCCGGGCTGTTTCTTGGCTCCTACTGTATTGCCAAAGATGAACCAAGATCATCTTGAACGTTGTGAATAGCCATCATGGCTTCCAGTAATCTATTTCTACCTAGGTATTAGGTAGGTAGGTTCCATATCTTACTTTATTACAGCACCTACCAACTTGGGGCACGTACCGTACCTGGTTCGCACCATCCAACCACGAGGTCATCCTTGTTCTGCTCCTCCTTTCTCTCCACTGCCTATTCTCTCCCCGGACTTACCTGACGATTTCCGCCACCCTCAACCTGGCTGTGCCTTCTGTCTTGTGTCCTGGGCTGTACCCTTTCTTACCTTGCCTGGCTTGGTCATCTTATCTCCCATCATCTCTTCTCAACTTGTCCTTCAAGTCACCAGTTTCAAGACACACGATTCATCTTTACCAGGCACTTACATCCAGACGCCTGCAAAAAGAGAGATACCCTCGTCTTCGCCTCGGCTCTTAGATTCAGTACAGTAGTTCCACCCGACGCTACTGTACTATCGCTATCGCGTCCACGCCACACATCCGCGCTTCGCTTTCCCCAGCGAGCGAGCGCTAAGTTCAAACGCCAGCACCCTTTACTTCACTTTCCTGCTCGCTCGCAACTCGGCAACTTGAAAATCGCATCAGCTTGCGATTTTCTTACTGCGCCTTTTCCGCCTTTGCGCGCTTCTTTGGTCACTCTTCAACAGCACACGCCATCTGCGCATGGTTATTTACTCCAATTGCAACTCTTGTCGCTAAGGTGCTGCTACCGCGCAGCCATTGCGGTCGGCCGTTTGACAAGGTCCCTCGATCGGCTCATCAAGCCCAGCTCACGGCGTGCCACCCGTTGGCTACCACTGACGACATCACGACACCGTCATGGCCGGGTTTTTTAATAAGATAAAGGGCTCTGGCACTGTATGTTTCTTCATCCAACTCCATTGAGTTTTCTGTCTTTAATTATCCCTTCTCCACCTCCTCTCTCCCGCTTCATGTTGCGCCAAGACGGGTTCTCATGACTGACAAAATGCCTCTCGGCTTCTTCCTCTAGGCCACTGCCACTACACCCAGCAAAGATGTCGCCGCAAAGAAGAAAGAGGAGCCTGTCCTCGACATCACTCCGCTAGAAAAGATGCTCCAGAATGCCGGTCCACTTCGAGACGACGGTACCGATCGTTTTTTCGGCCTCGAGAATGTACGTCTACGCTCATCTGCACCCTCCATATATAAAACAAACCTACCTCTCCTTACCGTCGAGACGTTGTCATGATGAACTGGGCTAACTCTAGGAATAGTTTGGTAATACCTGGTACGGACCACGCTAGGCCATTGCCTGATCTATAATGCTGACCTTGCATGTAGTTACTGCAACTCGATTGTCCAGGCTCTTTTTTACTCCGAATCGTTTCGAAACAACGTTGTCAACTATCCCCCAACCTCCCCTCTCGATACTCCAGATGCAACCAGACCAAAAGTTCCAATCACTATCAGACCTCCGCCCACTGATCCCGCCGAGGCTTTGCCTAAACAAAAGGGTCTCAGTACGTCTCAAGTAATCAAACAACGGCAAGCCATCAATCACCAGCTACCTGGGCAGGTAGGCGTTCGACCCGAAGACAAGCCTGATACTCCCGAATACAAAAAGAAACAAGCCATGATCAAGGGACCTATCCTAGAGCTGGCCCAAGAGAACGCTGCTTCGTATGGCATGAACGAATGCACATTCACTGGGCTGAAGGACATCTTCTTGGCTTTACTTGAAAGCAATACGCACACTGGAGTACTCAGCCCTCAACGATTTCTCGAGATCTTCAAACGGGACAACGAGATGTTTAGAAACTCAATGCACCAGGACGCTCATGAGTTTTATGGCTTGGTATTAAATGATGTTATAAACAGCGTCGAGTCGACGGCCCGGCAGATGCAGCTGCAAGCCCCAGCTGAAGGTCTTGACGGCCTGGCCACTTCGGTCGGCCATGCTCTTGGATCGGCCATGGTTAACCACGTGGCCGGAGCGAGCTCCCCGGTAACAGGTTGGGTTCATGATATCTTTGAAGGCGTTCTCACATCAGAAACCAAGTGCTTGACATGCGAGACAGCTTCTCAGCGCGATGAGACATTTCTTGACTTATCTATCGATCTGGAAGAACACTCGTCTGTCACTTCGTGCTTACGCAAGTTCTCGGCCGAGGAAATGCTGTGCGAGAGGAACAAGTTTCACTGCGACCACTGCGGTGGCCTCCAAGAAGCTGAAAAGAGAATGAAGGTAAAGCGACTACCCAAAATTCTGACCCTTCACCTGAAGCGATTCAAGTACACCGAAGACTACAGTCGGTTGCAGAAACTATTCCATAGAGTCGTGTATCCTTACCACCTGCGCATGTTCAACACGACAGAAGATGCTGGGGATCCTGATCGCTTGTATGAGCTGTATGCAGTAGTGGTTCATATTGGTGGTAATGCTTACCATGGCCACTATGTGTCTATCATCAAGGTTCCCGGTCGAGGATGGATTTTATTTGATGACGAAATGGTTGAGCCAGTTGACAAACATTTTGTGCGCAACTTTTTTGGTGATAAGCCAGGAATGGCTACAGCATATGTGTTGTTCTATCAGGAGACGACGTTTGAAAAGGTGCGAGAGGAACAAGAAAAGGAGGGCATGGAAGAGGTAAAACTCGCCAGCGAAGCAGCCAACCTGGCCCAAGAGAACGGGGATAAATCGGATACATCACCACTCAGGCGACAAGCAACACAGCCCATGTCACCTATCACGCATCAAGACTCGATGTCGAATCTTGCCCACGCCAGTACAGCGCCAGTCATGCCTTCAGCCCCCTCAACAAGCTCAGAGGCTGTGGCTCCGGCAACGCCCACAGCCAATGGGTTGAACCGCGTAGCTACGCAGAAAGAAGAAGCCAAGTCAAAGGATGAAAAGAAACGGGAGAAGAAGGAGCGCGAGGCTGCAGAGAAGGCGGAGAAACTTGCAGCAAAGGAGAGGGAGAAACAAGCCAAGCTTGATGAAAAGAAACAGAAAGAAGAATACTTACAGTCGCTGCTGCAGACAAAACGCAATGAGCAAGACGAGCTGAACAAGGTTCTTGAAGCAAGCAAGAAGTCAGCGGCGCAGGAGGAGGAAACAAGAAAGAAGGAGAATGGTACAGCTCCAAGCAACGGCCTCCTCGACCGGACTAAGCGTGGCAGCAAGTCCATGTCGCGGAGGAGTTTCTCGCTGTTCCACAAGGACAAGTCGACAGGGCAACCTCTCGATTCGACCAACGGCGACTCAAATGATAAACCTGAAAAACTCAAAGATCGCCTCAGCTTTAGCCTGGGTCGCAAGAAGAGCACGAATCTGCTTTCATAGCCTTCACATACATACTTGCAGCATTTACATACGGATGGGGGATTTGATCATATCGTTTTGTCATTGTGCTCATTGGGGGTTTGGTGGATGGCAGGATACCCATGCACCTTGAACGAAGCTGTCATTACATGAAACAAAAGCACAGTAAGGAGTCCAAAGGTTTGGGGAACAGTTATCGTTTCTGTCTGGTGGTGATGATTTCCCGGCCTTAATCGGTCTGTCCCTTGTGAGAGACTACAAATATTTCTTGACCTTGTGTCGGGTTCAGGAATGCCTAGATACAAGGCAAAGTAGAAGGTGGAAGACAAGAATAAGGGCGAGCAAGGCAAACTTGGCTTAATACCTTTTGAAGGTGGCTTATTTTGGTTCAGGCGAACGTCAAGGAAACGATCTGAGACGTGGTAGTTGTACTATACATACTTCTTAGGTAGTTGGAAGCCCCAGATGGCTTCAACGAACATTGATACGTCTAGTTTAGCAGTTGAGTGGATTTAATCAAAGCGCCCAAGAAGCAAGTTTGCTAAAGATGCTTCCATATTCTCCATATCATGATTGTAATGTAGCAACAAGACCCCTGTTGTGTCTTCTCGTCTCATATCGTATTCATATCAAGCAAGCATCACGACCTCCTACTCATGACCTGCCATGATTCGTATCAACAACAAAAAACTCCAGTTCCAAAATTGCCGGACTCCATTGATGCCTAGAAAAGTCTACCGTGTCCTCTTTTATGCCAGCGCCCGAGTCTCTGACCCCCAATTAACCAAGTATGAGCTCGTAAAGGATAATGACGGAATTGACAAAGATCAACGGCACTGCACATGTGTTAGTGTTTGTTGTCGCGAGGGGTGGTGCAGCAGTATGCCTGTCGTTTGACGTACTCCTCATGATTGTTCGAATGCTAGCGATGAGATTGATTATCTTGGCCTTGACGCTGGCGTCAGGACCAGCGCCGAAAGCGGGATCGTATGAAGCGGGCGAGAGGTTAACTGAGAACAGCAGGTGTTAGAAAGAAACACATGCGCGAATGTAGATTCGGGGCGGGTTTTCGTACTGCGCGCGAGAAAACGGTCTTCGGAAAGGACAGCGACGGCGTTGATGAGCAGGATGCAGACTATAGGAGAGCGCGAGAGTTAGCGATGGACGTTGCGCCTGAGATGAAATTGTAGGATAGAATTAGTAGTCTTTACCGTAGAGGAAACTTCCAAAGAACCACATTGTGGGCGACGGCGGCGAGGAGTTGTACAAGTCGAGAGAGTTGTGAAGGGAAAGGCGCTATTGAGTGAGAGTTGGCGATGATGTGTAACTATCTTGGACTTGGTACCTGGTTTAGGTACGTACCTTACCCAGCTGCCATGGTGGCTTGAACGTCCTGGGCTGGGGGCAGTAAGACTTGAGAGCTGCCCTGGAGAAGGGAGACGCGACACCTGCGGGGGATCAGTTAGGCCGATCCGATCCGAGGACCCCTAAAGAAGCAAGGAGCTTAGAGGACAATTCGTATTGAACAACACTTAATTGTACAATAGAAATATTATTGTAAATTCATCTTGAAATAGGGCTAAGAATGGTATTTCGATTCCCTCTGTCGATTTTGCTTTTGTAACATTTACTTCATCCTGTCTCGAAAATACGAGATCAAGCTGTATCAAGCTTGAAGCACCTTACCTCTCGTAGCTCACTTATTGAGAGGAGCTCTCACGTATCAACCAAGATGAAGACCTCTGGTATATCACACTCCTTTTATTGCTTCACTTTTTAATCTAACACTCTCTCAGACATCCTCCTGACTGGTCTTCTCATAACCATCCCACTAGCCCATCTTCTCATATCCCCATACACCAAAGTCGAGGAATCCTTCAATATCCAAGCAGCTCACGACATCCTCATCTACGGCACGCCAACCCACAACATTCATCAACGTCTTTCTCACGCCTACGATCACTTTGACTTTCCAGGAGCCGTGCCTCGCACCTTTATCGGCGCTGTGCTTCTTGCTGGGCTAGGACAACCTATCATTGCTCTCGTTGGCTTCCAGCATGCTCAGCTCGTAGTGAGGGGGCTTCTTGGCGCGGCAAATGTTGCTGCGCTCTTGACCTTTAGATACTCCTTGAAGAGAGCTTATGGAGCAGGTGTGTCGGCGTGGTGGGTGGTTTTGATGGCGAGTCAGTTCCATATCAACTACTATGTCTCGCGGACGTTGCCAAATATGTATGCATTTGGCCTGAGTAAGTCGATGCCATGTAACTCATTTCTCGAGGATTTTTCTAATGCATATGCTAGCAACGCTTGCTTCGGCCTTTCTTCTCCCTCAGGCCTCACCTCAAATCTCATCTGTTCGCCAAAAGCAGGCAATAGCACTCTTGGTCACTGCAGCAGCCATCTTCCGCTCAGAAGTCGCCGTCCTTCTCATCACCACCTCGCTCTACCTCCTTTTCACCCGCCGTATCGCCCTACGCTCCCTGATCCTCACCTCTCTCGGCTCCTTCACCGCCGCCCTGCTTGTCTCGGTGCCCATTGACTCGTACTTTTGGCAAAAGCCGCTTTGGCCTGAACTCTGGGGTTTCTACTTCAACGCCGTCCTCGGATCTTCGTCAGAATGGGGTGTCTCTCCATGGCATTACTACTTCACCTCGGCGCTTCCCAAGCTCTTGCTTAACCCATTTGCGCCTATTCTGATCGTCTTCGCGTTGCTACAGCCTGGAACTTCACGTGCTGCGCAGGCCCTGCTGATCCCCAACTTGCTCTTTGTTGCCATCTACTCTGCTCAGCCGCACAAGGAAGCCCGATTCATCTTTTATGTCGTCCCATCCCTCACGGCTGCTGCAGCCCTTGGTGCCAATTTCCTCTCCTCGCGCGCATCCAAGTCTATAATGTACCGCGGTGCATCCGCCATCATCGCCCTCTCTGTCCTTGCCAGCTTTGCAGCTAGTACTGTTATGCTCCTGTTCTCCTCCCTCAACTACCCCGGTGGTGATGCCCTCAAT
This sequence comes from Fusarium buharicum, assembly GCA_014822075.1. Taxonomy (NCBI): domain Eukaryota; kingdom Fungi; phylum Ascomycota; class Sordariomycetes; order Hypocreales; family Nectriaceae; genus Fusarium; species Fusarium buharicum. Next base: position 51,576 of record JAATHB010000427.1, on the reverse strand, counting down.
CAGTTTTACTATATAGCCCGCGATGACCCCTCTCCTGTTGTCGACGTCCACGCCGACGTGCTGACCTGCATGACTGGACTCACACTGTTTGGACAGAACCCCTCTGGCTACCCCATTGCTTTCAAGCCCAAGCCCGAGCCTGATTCAACAGCCCCTGCGTTTGTGTTCGACAAGACCGAGAAGGGGGAACAGCTCAACTGGCCACGTTTCTGGGAACGCTTCGACTATGCTCTGGCCGAGAACCCGCGTAAAGTCCTAGGCGGATGGCAGGTTGTCGGAGTCGTGACTGGGTATGATGGTATCGAGATCCTTAAGCCTGGCGCTTCCTCGGCAGGAGATGTAAGCGAAGAGGGGACCATCGGTGGTGAAAGGGTCCTCGGTTTAGGCGCCCATGTCGCCACCCTGAGGAACTTTGTCAGGGGTTATACGGGCGGTTGGTGGGCTGGTCCTCGAATGTCGCCGCGGATTCGAATCTTGAGGCGCATTAGTTAGATAGAAAAGACACGATACTCAAATCACAAAAGACTTCAACATCCATGTAATACTACATCAGCTAATTTTGTAATGCCTATCATATCGTATAAACAATGCATACGTGCGTACGTAGACCCCACGAGGCCAATGGCTCCCCCCATGCCCCTGAAAAAAAGCCCAATCAACCATCCTGATAATCCCATCCATCCTATGGATACAACAAGTAGCCTAATCCTCCCTGGTAGACAAAGCCACCGGTTATCAATCAGTATTTCCGTGAATTTCCCACAGCCCAACGCCAATGTACTGCCTCTTCCCCGAATGTATTTGTCCTTTTCCAACCCCAAACTAATCATGAGCACCCCTTCCCATCAAGACGTCTGGAATCGAGAAGAGCAAACAAACCCTTGCACCCAACCCAAAAAAAAAAAAAAAAAAATGAATTCCCGTCAAAAACCCGCGCGGCATCCTCTTATCCCTTTCCGACAAGTAAAAAGCGTTCTGTTCAACCTCCCAGGGTCGTGTTCATCGTGTCGCATGGATGATTATAGCATATATAAAGTGTTCGGGCTTTGTTCCAATGAACTAGTCGTGTCGGTTACGACTCTTGCTCCGTATCACTTCCTTCCTCGGTGTCTTCCGCTTCATCGTCATCATCATCGTCGCTGCTTGTAGGGCTAGGCAGCGCGCCGTATTTCTTTCTATATCGCGCCAGTTCCTTATTCTGAGCCATGAACTGATCCAGAATCGCAGACATTGGGCCCCGGAGATCTTCTAATTCCTTGATAGCGCCGCCGCCAATAGCAAGGTGACGCATCGCCAGTGTGGAGATACAGGTCTAAAAAAAAGTTAACAAAACTCCAGTTGAATGGAAATATCACAAACTCACCTCTATCCTGCTCACTTGGTGTTCAAGGAAGTTTAGCAAGAATCGATCGGTGACCTCGCCTCCACGTTGCTTCATCCTTTCAAGAAGCTCCGTCTCAGGTGGCTGCAAACCTGGGGCCTCGCTTCCTTCTAGAGAGCTGCAAAGCATCTCAAGACGCAAACTCAAACGCCAAAGGGTCCAGATACTGTCCGGGTCGAAGCTGAGCTCAGCTCCAGGAGCAAGGACTGCTGGCTTGTCTCCACCCTCATCCTTCCTCTCATGTTGCAGATGGAACTCGATACGTCCAGCCAAAGCATGAGGGTAGAGGGAGTAGACGACTTCTGGATTTTCCAGGCCCTTCAACTTCTTCTCGCCCATTTCCTTGACCTCAAAGCCCTGCGAGGTGAGGGATCTCAGATCCTTCCGGATTGCGCTGGCGTATGTCTCGTCGTCAAAGGCATCCTCAGAGCCAGAAGCGTTACCCCGGTCTGTATCTTGGTAATTCTCCAGGCATCGCTGTATCTCTGAGATGAAATCGGTCGAGACCGTGATCTGTCCACCGTCTGCCACGGCAGAAATTCGAGCCGCTTTATTCACCATGGGTCCGAAGTAATCCATACGTCGCGTGACGGGATCGGTCTCACTCACACAGTCTCCGAAGTGAATACCCATTCTCACCGACAGTCCCTTAAAGATAAGACTATTATCTTTGTCGAAGACAGGCTGGCAAGACACCGAGTTCAAGACTTCTGCCGGCCAGCTCACATCCAAAAGCTGCATTTGGACTGCAAATGTCCAGAGGAGTGCAGATGTGGCCGTCGGGAATGACACCATAAACGCATCGCCTTCAGTCTTGACTTCATAGCCACCGATTCGCCTCAGCTGTCGACGCATAACTTCGTTATGAAGTTTGATGGCTGATCTCATGGCACTGGGATACATCTCCCAGAGGTTTGTCGAGTTCTTGATATCAGTGAAGACGATCGATACGTTACCCGTGGGTGCTGGAATCTCCGCCTCGAGACGGTTGAGCGACGAGTCGAGAACATCCCCCTTGGTCCTGCGGCCCCTTCTGGTAGAAAGGACTTGAGCGTCGTCAGGAATACCAGACGGGTAAAGCGACATGCTAGCGCCGCGATGAAGCCTGGATCGCTCGACTCGTCGCTTGAGGTCAGCGACACTAATCATCATGACCATGAGCTTGCCTGAGGCGCCATATGCAATAGCCAGGTCACGAAGCTTCTGAGCCGCCCGCATGAGATCTTGGCGCTCTGCTCTCGCGATATCCGTCACCAGGCCAGGCGACAGATACTCCCAGAGCTCCCTGGTTGCAATGAGGATGATGTCGTCCTGCTCTCTGATAGTCATGTTGCTAATGTAAGGCGCCGCTTGCACGGCCGGCATCAAGTCGACATAGCCAAACGCACGCGAAACCTGCAGCAAATCGTTCAGTCTTCCATTGCGAGAGACCCATCCGCCAGCTTCGCGAATGCGTGATCGTTCGTTGGGCTCGGCGGGGTCGTGTTTGCGAGTCAGCATCTTATGAGTACCGTCCGTCTGAATCACCATCGCCTGTGCATCACCAACGTTGGCAACGTATAGTTCCGTGCTCTGAAGGTAGACCACGGTTGCCACGCCACCCGAGTTAAGATCCTCCTTTGTAAGAATCACAGGCTGACCAGAGCCCCTATGCGTCTTTAGTGGCCGCTCTTCCGAGTGTTGGATAGCAATCGTGGCCAAGTCCTTGTTGAGTGCCAGGAACGCGCGCCGCAGCGCATCGACCGGTGTCTCGTTTGATCGGGTCTTCAGCGCCTTTAGCTCAAGAGCAAAAATGTGACCAAAATTCTCGTGAAGATACTTGGCGATCTTGGATCCACCACTGGATAAGGCCTGCCCGTCAAATAGACCCAGGAGCATCTCAGTCTCTGATGAGTTAAATCTTGGTACCACCAGATCAACTGTGGACAAATGTTCGTGTTTGCCTAGAGTATCGGCCATACCGTACGGCAGGTGGCCGGCCAATGAGCCAGACGTGCGGACACGCCTGTCCTCGCTCTGATCGGGGATACTGGGCTGCGTAAGGGTGACATCCATCAGACCCAAGATGCGCAGATTGAGCAGACGACTGAAGTCGGTATACTCCTCACGATTGACAGCTCCGGGCCCCAGTGGACCTGTCGCTGTCTGCTTGATCTCAAGACGCTTGTTGCCAGACAGATTGAGATATCTCAGGTTGGGGTTCAGGTTCCAATTCCAATCATAAGGCACGTTGGAGATGTTGTATTTCAGATAATTACTGCCACAATCGAGAACAGCGAGGTTCTTGGCCCGTGAAATATCGGCTGGCAAGTTTGTAAACCTGTTTCCATTGATGTAGAGTGCCTGGAGTAAGCTGGACTCTTCCAGATCATCGGCAGGCAATGTCGTGAGTGCGTTTCCGGACAGATAGAGCTCGACCAGTTGTGGCCAGCTCTTGATCGATCTTTGGGGCATGTCGCTAATCTCATCGTTGTAGGATAGATTGAGTACTCGGAGTTCCGAGAGTAGAGTGATCTCGTCGAAAACATCATCGTCCAGGCGATTGTCAGCCAGGTGAAGGTTTCGTAGAGATCCAGCAAAAGTGTTAGTAAGCCTTGAGGATATCCCTGAATCCTTCCTCGGGTTGACAGATTGTGTGGGCGCTGATGGCGTAGCAGATCTCGACACCACTGAGGTCTTCCGGCCACCTTTCCCATAGACAGATACGACCGAACTTTTGCGGTCACCAGCCAGAAGGGGAGATGGACCGACACTAAGCAGTGTGCTCGAATTTTGACTCGGTCTCCGATCGTCGGAAAGTTCTTCTGAGCTCGGTGTGGCCGACAAAGTTCCGAGAGGAGCAGCTCTTCCATTCACAGGCGGGGGCGCTTGCTGTGATTCCTCTCCTGGTATCCGCGGTGCCCTGGAAGCCGGCTTGGGGAAGTGTTCCAGGACGTTTGAAGAGGCATTGAACGTCTCTAGTCGGTTTGCCCACCACAGCTCCATCGGCAGCTTGGAGATGTTGTTTCCTCGGACATTGAGCACCCTCAGCTCGGTGAGGCAACCAATTTGAGGTGGTAGCTGTCCCACCGAGTTGTTGGCAATGCTGAAGTGCTCGAGCCTGCTCAGAGTACCAATTTCTTGAGGCAGTGAGACAAAGTAGTTCTTGTCCAAAATAAGATGCTCAAGGTTAACCATGTTTGCAAACGACGAGTCGATACTGGCCAGTTGAGCATTTGAGAGATTCAGGGTCTTGAGGGTTGGCACAGGGGCCACAATCTCGAATTTGTTAAGGGGGTTCGAGTTCAGTTTGAGGTTACGAATAGACTCAAACTGTCCCACAAAAGCAGACACGCAGTTGTGGTCGGCCGACAAAACCTCCAGTTTCGGGAGCTCTGAGATAATATCGATGCTCGAGATGCCGTTGTACTTTATGTCAAGTTCGCGCAGACTGATAAGTTGCTTAAACGACGCAGGCACAGCGTGCGTTAGTCTGTTGTTGGTTATCAGCAACTTTTCCAGATTCTTCAGGGCGCCAATCTCGTGAGGAATCGTCGCAATGGCATTGAAACTCAGGTCGAGATCAACCAGGCTTGGTAGGCCGCATAGGAACGTCGGAAACTTGTCGAGAAAGTTGGAGGAGATGTTGAGACTACGAAGTGACTGATATGCTCCAAAGTAGGACGGCAGGTGCTTGAGTCGATTGTTGGCCAGGTTCATCTTCAGCATCCCCGTGAGAGCGTTGAGTTCAGCATGCTCCAACTGCTCAAGCCGGTTGTTGGCAACATCCAGGAATGTCAACTTGTTTGCTCGGCTCAGACTCGGTGGCAGCTTTCTGGCCTCGTTATTGTTGAACTTGATATCTCTAAGATGTTTGCAAGACTGTATAAAGTCTCGGGGGACGTCAAGCGACAAGTTACGCGAGAGGTTAAGAGAGATAATCTCCATAGCCTTCGAGTACAGAGATATAGGTATAGTGACGAGGTTGCGACCAGAGAGATCTACATAATTCAGCTTCTGAGCTCGGGCTAAGCCCATGTCGGTAGTCTTGGCGTGAAAGTCGCTCTCCCTTGCAGACAGGAACATGAAACGACAAAGGTAGCTGTTGTCTTCCCGACCAAGGTCCTCTATCCTGTCCTTGTCCTCATAGCCAACTTGCTGCAGTAGACGCTTTTGCATAAGCAAGGGTCGCTCAGGAGGGGTCAAGACCCGGATGAGATCATGCTTCTTCATGATGATATGGTAGTTTTCCAAGCCGTCGACCACATAAGTCTTCTTAATGACTTGTGAAATAACGTCCGTAACACTCGAGTCCAGGGACATGGAATGGGTGGAAAACGTCCCATCTGAGCGAAAGATGCGAATGCAGTACGGCGAGGCCTTCTCCTCTGGTCGAGGGGGGCTGCCAATTTCATCGAGATCAGGCCCATGATATGAGTTGTCTTCTGTGTTGCGCCGTACTGCCCAGCTGTCCGGTGCATCCCACCGACCTTTGGGCATTGTCGAGACGATGGAGTCAGTACGCTCAGGTTCAACAGGGTTCACGAAACTGGTGTCCATAGGTGTGAGTGGAGGAGGCTTTGTTAGGATACCCTCCATGTCATTTAGGTTAGTGTCGAGATGGTATATGTTATTAGGATCATTTCGATCGGTTGGACCAATTGCGTCTTCAACATAGTCGTGAGGTCGGTGAGATCGCCCCTTCTTGGCAAAGGGAAACTTGTTGTTGAAAGTCGCTCCACGCTGTGCAGTGGCTGGCCGATTATCGGGCACATCACTCGCGTCGCCAGGCCCAAAGGTTCCTGAGAGGGGCAATGCGGAAGTCGATGCTTCACTAGGACGGTGAAAGTCGGGTTTGGAGGTCTTTGGCTGCAGAGACTTGGTCGATTGAGGTAGATCACGTAGCCGAGCAACATCGTCCTTCTCTTTGTGATGTCTTCTCAGTCGTCCGAAAATTCCGCGCTTGCCATGGTGGTGGCCGGGTGAAGTTTGACCATCTACTTGTCCAGATCTTGAGCCCCAAGTCATTCCTGCACTCCTAGTGCTGGGCGTTGGGCTCTGCCCTCTGGATTTCGTCGAGTACATGGCAGTGGTGCTGCTGCCTCCGCGATCGCGCGGGATCTGATTACCGATGGCTGTATCGTCCCTGCTCATTGTCGGCCTCAATGTCCGAGGATCATCGTTGCTCTTGTGGTGTCTGTGACCGGGTAAATGGACGATAGAGTGACCCGATCTCGAGGACGAGGATGTCTTGGGAGGGATTTGTGAGGAGCCGTCATTCACGTAGCGCTCTCGATCGGGTCCGGTCATGATGTCTCGTACGGGAGCTTCGCCATATCGCGCAATGTCCTATAAGAGCGATGTTAGCCAACCAGCTTCCGCTGGCGAGAACGCATTCAAGAATACATGACAGCTGAATCAGGCACCAAAAAAAACATGGAAAGGGAGAATTTGAGAGAGGAATGCATCGATCGTGGACGAGACCAGCGGGGCATTGGGGGTAGTCGGGGCAATGAAACAGATGCGGCTTATACGTACACTATTATCTTGGTACAAGAAGGGCACCACCTCTGGTGCTGGGACGGGTGTTCTCGGTCTCGAGGATGATGGCGACGCATCGCGGGTGTGATCCGTGGCATTGGAATAGTTGCGATCCCTATGTGTGGGGCGGCTGTGACTATAAGAGCGTCCACGCTGGTCCTTGCCCGCGAGCGAAGTGGGTAGGCTACCCTCTGAGCTATCGCGTCCAGGGAATTCCTCGCCAAAGAAGCCCTGAAGTTTGCGGAAACCACCACGGACGCTGTTTTTGGAGCCCTGGCTACTCGCGGTGAGTATACTGGCGGCGGATGGGCGCCTGCCATCGAAATATGAAGCATCAGGAGCGTCGTGTTGGGAAGGATGTGAAGGATGCGGTGGTGGTTGTTGTTGTTGTTGATACTGCTGTTGACGGTTATTGGGGTTGTGACCCGGTGAGAGTTGGGAGGCGAGTGAGAGGTTGTCGCTCGAGTCGTTGAAGAAGCTGGTCGGCATATTGGAAGAGTAGGAAGGGGAACCAGTCTGGTTCATCCAAGGTGCTATTTGAGGGCTCGCGCCGCCGGTGGGGGGTATTTGTTGAATCTGAGGCAATCGGGAGGTCTCGAGAACGGCGAGGTCACGTCGGTAATTGGCGAGGTCGCTCATGCGACGGTCTTTGGATTGAGCATTGGCGCCGGCGCGGGAGGCGAAGTTGGTGGCAGTTGGTGAGACCTGAGGCTCATCCTTGAAGGAAGACCTGTAAGATGCGGGAGAGCGTTTAGCTTGAGGGCGGGAGGCGAGACGAACGGCGACGAAGCGGGAGATTGCAGCAGGGGATCGGGGGACGGGAGACGGCATGCTAAAGACTCACTCACCACTGGTTGTTCAATGAAGCATTGCCATCGGCACTGAGGCGAGCAGCAAAAGGTCGTCGGCGAGGCGTCGAGGAAGTAGTAGAAGTGACAGCAGCAAGGGAAGCTGTCGCAGCGGGAGCGGCGGCAGTGGAGGAGGATGGAGTTGGTGTTAGAGTATGAGGTACCGGATTGGGAGTAGACGAGTGAGTGGGAATGGGAGTGGAGATAGTAGAAGCGGAAGCGGGAGCGGGAGTGGTGGAGGTAGTTGATGGTGACGAAGGCTTCACGGTGACGGCAGAGTAGGTGCTGTTGCTCATGCTCATGCTCATGCTCATGCTGCCGGTGCTGGAGCTGGAGCTCGTCAGGGAGCTGATGCGATTGTCGGCCTCATTCCTGGTCATTGTCGCCGGGGCGTGGATGGCGTTTGATGGCAAGGACCTAGGCCATAGGGTCCGGATGAGGACAGGACAGGCACGGGCATACACGGTACGGTGGAGATGGTGAGAATGGAACCCAGTCAGTCGGCTGGTGGTGACTTTGGCGAGCAGCGGGGGTGGATGTCCAAGTAACCAAGCCAGGTACAATGTGTAGCGTAGGGAGGTATGTAGAGGTAATAATAGTACCAAGTACGGAATACGGAGGATGTATGTAGATGCTTGCGTTCACGTCATGTCTGGGAACAAGAGGAGAGAGGCGTGCGAAGGAGGCTGAGCTTCTTGGCAATATCCGGACAAAGACGATGCGGGAGCTGGAGCTTGAGGTTTAGAGATTGAGATGAGGTGAGGTGAGTTTCCCGGAAGAGAGTTGCAGCGATCAAAGAGCAGGGTAAGCAGGGCTGGTGAGATCTGGTTCTGCGTGCGTGCAGGGCAAATGCAAATGCAAATGCAAATGCGACGGGAGAGAGAATGCAGCCAGAGCTCGCCCAAGATGGAATCAATTGTCGACGATACTGGCTGCTTTGGTCATTGGCGCTGTGACCGGGGGGAGGCTGGTAGCGTGGTTAGCAGCCCGTGGAGAGCAGCCTGGTTGGTTGGCTTCTGGTTAACCATGCCCAGGGCCCTAACTCTGTAGAGCAAGCTTGCCGACAAAGGTACTGCGTGGTTACACCCGATCCAAGATTCAGGTGTACCTGAGAAGACGAGGGCCTGATAGTCATGAGGATGTTGTAGTACCTAGTATGTATGAGAATCGGATGAGTAGTTGGTCTTTTGAGCTTAATTATGTCAAAGCCTAGCTGAGGCATGCACCCATACATACATGCTGTGCCTCCAGTTTGTGTTAACTGCTTGCAGCAAAGAAAATTGTCTGGTGTTGTAGGTACAACGGGCGATTTGATGCACAAACCCAGCCCGACGTCAAGCATGCAGGTACTTTAGATCATGTACCATAAAGTAGCGGCATCGCATCTTTAATCCGTACGAGACACGGAAATGGGCATCGCACGCACCACTCTGCCATTCTAAATTGGTTGCCAGGTACCTACCTTAGTAGTTTCTACCTAAACTGAACTTGCTTTACTCGTTGCCCGCAGCGAATCCTAGTCTACCCGTGAATAGAGAGATGATCAATAACTTAGAGTTCAAGACGATTGCCAGCTATGTACTGAGGCTACTGAGCGGTACAGAGATCGGCCTCTATGCCTTGTTGACGCTCTCATCAACCCCTGTCGTGTTGTCTCGGGTCGAATGGCTGAACAAACATAAACAGATTCTTTGTTTGTAGCAAAGAATTTGACCCCTCATCTGACTTGTAATAGACAGGGCAACCATGTGGTTCTTTGCCAGGTTGACCTTTGCTTTGATGTTCCTTTGTTAGTTAACCTCGGTGATGAGAGATGAGCAGGGATTGCGTATAGTCTTGTCGATTTTCATATCCCGCAAATCACCGGCTGGTCCCTTGTTTGAGTTTTTAGACTCCTTTCACATGTGTTACCAGTTGGTTGATGGTTCAGTTGTAACGTTAAGTTCTGTGTGACCAGACATGAGGGTCGGATCTTGCAGGCGGGCAGGGCTGTTACACGTCTCCAAATGATATTACTAACACTGTATAGCATTATACTCTGTTGATTGGATTGCTGAGCTGTAATCTTGTGGATCGCCATAAGGAATGGAATGCAGTTTGGACAAGCTTTGGCCCTGAAAGGGAAAATAGTTTAAAGATAAGCTAAGTGCCCCTGGCTAAAAACAAGGCGCATGATTTCTTGTGTAACCAGATTTTTGGTCTTTAATGGCCCATGATGGAATAAGTGAGAGCAGTAAACAAAGGCGAATAAGTACGTAGTAGACTCTGGTGAGTGTTCTCTCCAAAGTACATGTACATATACAGCAAGGTTCTGAACCTAGGCCTAGGTACCCTAAATAGATCGATAGCACACTTGTGCCTCATCCTTGTATGATCTGTGCGTAGCTTTCTGCTGCGGGCCAGCGGCAGATGGAAATCGTGATAACTAGGTACCATACATGGATCCCGCAACTACGTGATTTGCACGGATCTTACAGCGGCATGCGATTGAACCTAGATTCTGCATTTGCTGAACTTTTGACAACGGCACATCATATTTGGATGCTGGGCAATTCGCATTGAGACGATGGCAGCGGGAGTCTAAATAAGCTAAGCTACCGCAAAGACCAAAAATGTCTCTTTGATAAAGACCCTGGCTACTCTCTCTAAATAGGTGGATACTCAGGTATCCATCAATGCAATTGAAAGCTACCTACCAATAGTACTATGTCTATGCTTTGCGTAGACTAGATATATTTGGCAACACGTCGTGTTTCCAATATATGAGTTTTTCTAGTTAGAAGTTAGAATTTGGTGTTTTAAGTTGGTATTGTAAAACTTCAGGACTCTTCCACTGTACATATATAAATAAGTCCGTGCGATCTGAGTTGTGCCACCTTTGAATTCTATCGAGGCAGCTCCTCAACCTTTAACAGACACTACATGCATATCTTTGACATCAAATCCCAGCATGGGTATCTTCAACAGAGAGAAATACGAGACAAAATTCGAATAATAACGATAGAAAAATAATCATGATTTAATACCTCTCATCGCGGATCTCGTATGCCTGAACAATGCAGCAGCGAATAATTTACCCTGAAGAGGGGCTTGATCCGCAAAATCTCTCCGGGAATTACTCCGTACTGCTTATATAGAATAAGACATTTGCTCTTATCTCTCATCTTGATGATTCCAGTGAGCTACTTTCTTTAAAGGAACAGCTGGATAAGACGTTGTGTGACCCAGCTCCCTCCCCTGCAAAAACACCAAAAAAGCTCCCCCGCAGTTCAACATCAGCTGTCATACCAAGAGCTTCAATATTGAACTCACCCCTGATACAACGATTTCAGTGTCTCATCTTTGGCCTCAATACTACACCGGGTTCCCTTGTTGAGATATCCGCGAAGGCGCACGGTGTTTCTAACAAAGAGTGCCTTAATTGGTCCATCGTGAGTTTCTGACTGATCACGAGCGGCGTTCTCACGTGCAGTGATGATATATAACTAACTCTCCGGCAGACGATACGACCATAAGCGTCACCTGGAATTATCATCAAACAACTGGTAGTAATCATGGGCAGCACAGATCAGAACCTTCGAGCTTGGTGGAAGGAGAGCTCGGTATACCAAATATATCCTGCTTCGTTCCAAGACTCGACAGGCTCGGGTGTTGGTGACCTCAAGGGTATTATCTCCCGTGTTGACTACCTCAAGGACCTGGGTGTCGACATTGTGTGGCTCTCACCTATTTTCAAGAGTCCCCAGGTTGATATGGTTTGTGGCCAACTCAAGTGAAAACAACAGAAATAGCTATATACTGATGATAAACTCAGGGGTACGATATCAGCGACTACTACACCGTCGACCCTCCCTATGGCGATGTCTCAGATGTTGATGTCCTCAAAGATAAGCTTCATGAACGAGGCATGAAACTTGTCCTTGATCTAGTAATGAATCACACCAGCGACCAGCACGAATGGTTCAAGGAGTCTCGCAAGTCAAAGGACAACCCTTACCGCGACTGGTATATCTGGAAGCCTGCAAAATACGATGCGGATGGAACTAGACATCCTCCCAATAACTGGGATGCTCACTTCCAAGGTAAGCATACCCTGAGTTACGCATCTAGGCCTTGAGACTCATCGCCGTTGTAGGAAGCGCCTGGGAGTACGATGAAACCACGGACGAATACTATCTCTGTCTTTTCTGCAAGCAACAACCGGACCTTAACTGGGAGAACCCCGCGGTTCGTAAAATGGTTCATCAGGTCATGCGCTTCTGGCTCGACCGAGGCGCCGATGGTTTCCGCATGGACGTCATCAACTTTGTCAGCAAGGACCAAGCATTCCCCGACTCGAACCTGTCTGTGCTTCGTGGCCACGAGTACTATGCTTGCGGCCCTAGATGCCACGAGTTCCTCAAAGAGATTGGTAGTATCCTCCAAGAGTATGATGCTTTCAGTGTTGGTGAAATGCCTTGCGTTCACGATGAACGTGAGCTGATCAAGGCTGTCCGCGGTGACCGCGGGGAGCTGAGCATGATTTTCCACTTTGAGCTGTATGTAACCCTTACCCCTAGGTTTCTGTTTTCTAGTGAACTGATTATCATATAGGATGGATCTCGATCATGGCGTTGGAGGCAAGTTCACACCCAGGTCATGGAACCTCTCTGAGCTTAAAGCCACTACCCTCAAGTGGCAGAGGTTCATGTATGAGAACGAGGGCTGGAACGCCCTGTACCTAGAAAACCACGATCAGCCACGAGCAGTCAGCCGTTTCGTCCATGATGACCCCGAGCATCGTGTGGCCAGCGCAAAGCTGATCGCCATCTTCCTGGGCTTTCAGTCTGGAACGCCATTCATCTACCAAGGCCAGGAAATCGGTATGACCAACGTTCCCAAAGAATGGGACTTGGAAGAATATAAAGACCTTGACTGCCTTCGCCACTGGGAGTAAGTTAGAGCGTATACAGACCGCACACATCACTCGCTGACAGTCCCTATAGTCTCCACAAAGACGATGATGCCGCAGCCATTGAATCTTACAAGGTTGAGTATCAGAAAAAGTCCCGCGACAACGCTCGCACTCCTATGCAATGGGATGCAAGCCCCAACGCAGGCTTCACCACCGCCGATGCCAAGCCCTGGATGCGCGTCAACGACAACTACAAAGAGGTTAACGCCGCCTCGCAGACATCGGATCCCAGCTCTGTCTTCGGCTGTTATCGAAATGTGCTCCAGAAACGCAAGGAGCATGTCGACGTCTTCGTCTACGGTGATTTCCAGCTCGTGGACGAGTCCAGTGAGAAGATCTTTGCCTACTCGCGACGGGCCGATAATGGAGATACAGCTCTTGTCGTGTGCAACTTTACGGCTGATACAGTTGCCTGGACTTTGCCTGGTAAGGCGCGTGAGGTTCTAGTTAGTACTACGGGAAGGACATTGGAGAATGTGAACGGGGATGAGATCAAGCTGGCCCCTTGCGAGGCTTTTGCGGTTCTTCTCAAGTAAAGAGGGAGCAAAAGTGTCAATCAATATCTACTTTCGGGCATAAAAAGATTGCATCAGAACTAGTTGAGCATTGGTAGCAGCAATCAGCCAAATTGACCCTTCCCAGAACCAGCAAATACCTGTGCCTACACAGCATGCGAAGCAAGCAAGACAGCCCTCCAATTGACAGTTATTTTCTTTACATCCGAAGTCTTATCATACCTCCTCATGTAGCAACTCGCCAAGAGGCTTACTCTCCTCCATAATCTCTCTGGCGTCAGGGGCAGACACCGACATATCCTCCATTATAAGTTGTACAGCAAGTTCGGCGACCAACACAGACTGGATGAAAGCTGCCGAACCGCGTCCGGCGATGACCCGGTCTTTTGTAGCCTTCTCCTTCAGCAACTCGCCAAACTCTTCCACAAGGTAGTCACACATAAGTTTGCAGCCTCGTGGGCCGTAGTACCCTGGGTTCAGGTTCCCCTCTTTCTTGAGCGACCTGACCTGGCCTGTCTCGATATTGTCCGCGTGAATACCGCGGAAGTACGACTGCTTACCGTGAACAATCTTGGACAGGTACTCTCGGTGGTCGCCAAGTCGTTTCTCGAGCTTGTCCCAGTCAATGAAGGGATAGCGTCTTTCATGCCATGTTTCCATAGCCGTTTCCTTCTTGTGCTTTGCACAGAACCTTGTCTGCATTTGCACGTTCAACCTCTTGCCGTTGGAGTAATCCTTGAGGCTCTGCTCCGAAACAAGGTCCCCACACCAAGGACACTGTGCCTTTCGGTCCTGATGACTCTCATTATCTTCAGGAGGCATCTCATTGATCGACTCCGTATCGCTGAGCTGATCCAGATCTGACAACACTGGTGAAGATGCGATGCTTGTATTGCCTGTGCCGCCGTCATCTAGATCAGCGGGGGTAATAAACATCGCAGGCACATGCTCTGGCGTTGCTTGGCGTTCGTTTTCTCTCTTCGCTTGTCGTTTTTTTTCTTGTCTTGTGAAAGGTTTAGGATCCCAGACTGTCCCACGCTGTTGTGACGACGATCGTCTTTTACTTAGATCTTCGTCCTGTGAAAGTATGACCACTTTTGATTTAGCTTCTTTGGCTGGACTGGGAGAAGGTTCACGCTTCATTGAGCGTAACGCTGTTCTGCCTGCCTTCTTAGGAGTTCCAAGGTCATCTTTTGGTACGCTCTTCATTGTGGCTCTTGACTTTATCGGGCTACTGTTGAGAGGTTCTGGTGTGACAGCTTTGAATTCTCGTTTATCGGAACTTTGGGGGCTGTCCGACAAATCGTCATTCCTTGGACGTTGAAAGCCAATCTCACGATCTGAGTCGCTGGTCTTGCCTACGAGCAGATTAATACGAGTACAACAGACAGCTGCTGACTCCACAAACCTTTTTTTGTTTGCGAGTCCTGTGAGCCACGAGTCTTTTGCGATCCTCGAGAGCTCTGAGAAACCCCCCCTTTGGATCCGAATGTGACTCTGGATGGTTTCGACTTGACAAACCCATGCTGGGTTTTGAGATGGCTCGCCGAGGCTAAGGACGGCCCAGCGTCAAGTCTTCTTCGCTTGGCGCTCGTCGAAGACGTCTCTCCAGCGTCGATCCCATGTTGGCTTGTACTCCGTGCAGTGTTTGTTCGAGTCTTTGCGGTGCTTGAGCTGAGGAAGGATATGCGCTTCATATCACCCCGGTCTGGCTCAGAGTCATCAGAATTTTGAAGAGACTGACGATTAGAACCACCCAATTTCAAAGTCAGAGTTGCAGCTGTGGGAATATCCTCTTCAGATTCGTCCTCGGATGACATTGGGGGAGCAGTGATATCTTCGGGTTGCTGTTTGGGCTTGGGCTTGGGCTTGCCAGCATCTTTTTCTCTGCCTCCGATGGTGCTGAGCAGCTGAGCAGGCTTTGCATGCCTGCTCATTCCGACGACCCTTTCGCGCATGACAGTATCCTGCTCCTCGACTTTGGTGTGTTTCCTGATAATCAGAAGGGGAGAAGTCAACGTGAGATTTAATGTTGACAGCTGTCAGAGAGCCAGCGTTATTTCCGCGAGGGAGAAATGAGCCTAAAGAATATCCATAAGAAATCAAGTGAGAAAACAAAGAAAGTAAAGCAAAGGAGTGTAAATCGAAGTCTGATGCGATGGTCACTAGAACAAAGCATTCATGTCGGGTATGTCGCTTGTTCTTCACAGGCACCGGCTTCACTGATGGTGGCCAGAATTCCCCTCCCATTTATCCATTCCCAGCAGGGCCAGTTACGCGTTAGATAAACGCGCTCCTGCCAAATTAACCCCCCGCCCTGCGGCTTACAGCACTGCTCGGGACCCGAATTAGCGCTGTAAGTGCGCCACTGGTCAGTGCTTCAGGGCATCCCTTCCCAAGAAGGGACCCAATTCAACCAATGGATCCAGTCTATCCTCTGAAAGGGGGCGGGACAATGCAATGAACTTTCTTAGGCCGTTTGTTGTCTGAGCCAAAGCTACTCCCAACTCAACGTCACAACAAGGTCCATATCTAGGTGGATGCCGAGGTCGTTCGGGCATAGACTTGGTGCATCTTGGAATCTTTACTATCTCGTAATCTTTTGATCTCCGGAATGGCTCTCAACAGGAAGTACGCAGCTCTTCCAGATCTGGTGAGCCGCTACAGCTTCGATACATTGCTGGACATGCTAACCATCTAGGATTCCGCTCCAGATATCTACGAAACCCCTGAGCTCACAGATGACAACTCTACGGTTCCCGTAGGCCTTCCGTACCTCGACTGCACTACATTTCTGCTCACACTAGCTACAGACGACCGCTCCTCGAACCCACTCGGACGACGAGTTCTACGATGTGGAAGATGATACGCCTGGCATCTCACGATCGCGCCTACGAATAAACGAAGCTCGCTCTCGCTTTCTTCCCACAAACGTCGACGCGAACGGAGTGGACTTCTCGGATCGAGTTGACGGAAAACGCAAATCCTACAAGGCCTCCAGTCGAAGGCAACGTATACTACAAGACGGCACTGAAGAGCTCGGCGACCTTTCTGATGACGACGACGACGAGAGCCTGGAACGACGAATCGCCCGCCTGAAGCGCGAGGTGGAGGAAGCAAAAAACGAATATGCGAAACGAAGGGCTGAATCTCAGGCGCAGACAGACGCCAGTGAAGCCGCCAGCGATGACAGACTGACCTCCCTCAGTCAAGTACTGGATGAGATATCCAAGCCCATAGGCCGTCGAGGTCCAATTCGTACTACAAAGACAGTTCCGTCTCCAAGCCAGGAAGAAAAAGCCGAAGAACCAGCAGGAGAAGATGCTACTTACACGGTGACATATGCGCCGACATACGAGCAAAGCCATGCTCTAGCTAAAGCAACCGACTTTGACCGTCGACTTTTGATGCTAGAGAAGGGATTGGGGATCAACAGTTCATTGATGTCAGAGGCCGACGCCAACGGCCTTCCTCGTGCGATTTTACCGACTTTGGATTCTATGAACAAGCAAATCTCTACCCTTTCCGAGGCTTCTACCGCCAATCTGGATGCAATTAGTCGACGAGTACGAACGCTAGCCCAAGAGCAAGACAAGCTCAACGACTCTCGGGAAAAAGCCAAGTCTCTGAGAGAAGAGCTTGGCCGTAACGCCCCCACGGCCCCAACTGAAGAGTCTGAACAAGAAGCCAAGATCAATGCGCTCTATGGCATCCTCCCCACAATCGAGAATCTTACTCCTATACTACCGCCGCTCCTTGACCGATTGCGATCCCTGAGAGCAATTCATTCAGATGCTGCGACTGCGAGCGACACATTGACTCGCATCGAGAAGCAGCAATCAGAAATGGCTGCAGAGTTGAAGCAGTGGAATGAAGGTCTTGAGAAGATTGAGGCTGCTGTGAAGGAAGGAAATGTTTCTATTGAGAAGAATAAGCAGGTCATGGAGGAATGGGTGAAGGACCTTGAGGAGAGGATGGAGGATTTATGAATAATGATGCGTGGTCAGATACCCTAACACATAAGTTGAGTTGGCTCTGTGCAATTAAATCGCACGATAGATTTTGAAGTAACTTGAACTTTGTCCAAACTCCTCTCTTTATCGATCCTTCAACCTCATCATTCTTGGCCTTGATACTCCATACCTAGACCACAAGAAGGTCATGCGCCACAGTGGCTGCGGATTGCTGGCTTACGGGATGCATAAATAATATTCCGTCCGCCCACATCTAACCATGAGCCTTCGGCTGAAGTGGGGCACGTAGTTAAGGGCTTTGGCACACGAAAACCCTGACAAACACCAAAAATTGTCCCCAATCAAGCGTCAATCTACAGCTCAACGTCCGCGACCACCGCCCATCCACCAAAACCCCTACAGTACGGCGACACTCCCGATCTTGCTTTTGAATCCCCTAGCTCACCATACTTCAGGTCGCAACAATGGATTCATCCAAGCAGCCCGTTAAGCTCGTCAAGGTTACCCGAGTGCTCGGCCGAACCGGTGCGTCCCCACGATCTCGATGATAAGAAATACTACAAAATCGAAGGAATGAAATTCTGACAAGATGGATAGGCTCTCGTGGTGGTGTCACCCAGGTCCGCGTCGAGTTCATGGACGACCAGACCCGATCGATCATCCGAAACGTCAAGGGCCCAGGTACGATTGCGAAATCCCCCCACACACAAATACTCCGACGCGACAAGCGAGAGTCTAGAGTAAGAAGATCAAAAGAGTGTGAATGCTGATGGTTACAATAGTCCGTGAGGACGACATCCTCTGCCTCCTCGAGTCCGAGCGTGAGGCCCGACGACTACGATAAATTGTGTGCGTTATGGTCCGGGGAGCAAAGGGGTTCTTGGAAGACGGTCAACGAACGGATGGTCTTTACATGCTAAGGCGGGCGCGCCTTGTATTGGGGCATATGACCTGGAGCTGCATAGCAACCTGCTGGCACTCCGGTTTCATTTAGGAGTCACGGATCTGGCACTACGAAATCCAGAACAGTTCTTCTGCAGCATGGAATCCGACCACGAAAAGTGAAATTTACTCTTTTTACGCGGCTCTTGCGTCTCGACCGGGCAACACTTTGGTCTCTCAAAAATCAACCCATGTGCTACGATTTTTAACGACTTGGGCCCTATAGGTTATCTATTAACCTAGCAGCAGGGGAAATCAAGCCTTTCTTGTTCAAGACCATTTGTTCTCCATAACTAACCTCGCTTCATATCGTGATTATGGTCACGTGCATGATTTTTGACTTCAAATTTGGGCGGGGCGACCAGAGGAAATCTTCTTTCTTCAACATTCTCGCAAGATTCTCAAAGCTCCAACAACTCCATTGGTAAGTCACCTTATGTTCTCTTCACACATATTCCTTTGGAATGATGCTTAAATAGCATGTATTACCTGAATACACATTGATGTACTTTTTATCACCAAGATCTCTGACCCCAAAACTCACTTCCTCTTTTGCTGTCGAACACTTTTTTTTTCTGGCCAGCTGGCTAACATACAAAAAGAATCTCCTAGGCCCATTGTTCCAACATGGCTTCGGTCCCCAAACCCCCGCCAGGTCATTTTAATGTCCTCTATTTTGCCAGCGCCAGCTCCTTCACTGGGAAAGACTATGAACCCTTCCCTGCCGACATACCGCTTAACAAGCTCTTCGTCGTGCTCGAGTCTAGGTATCCTGGTATCAAAGCCAAGATCCTCGATTCTTGCCTCGTCACAGTCAACCTTGATTATGTAGACTCGCCCAGTGAAGAGGGCGCTGAAGACACCGTGATCCAGGAAGCAGATGAAGTGGCTATCATCCCTCCCGTCAGCTCTGGTTAAAGGATACTGTGTCACAAATATCGCTCATTGTGTCTATGTTGTGACCCCACCGTCTTATCAGAATATTGTAATCTTGTGGACGCCCGTCTTGTCGAAGCCTTTTCCTATGAACATTCGGCGTCTGGTAGCAAGGGTTCATTCACTGAACCTCTTAGTGTCCCACCCCTTCTCCGGCGATTAATCTGTAAATATCGCCATCTAGGCCACTTATCATAACGCCAGGACCAGCGGATGGCCATCACAAGGATAACGACCAACAGCACAAAGACAAGAGTGGATACGATAGTGACAATGGCCGTAAGACTCGTGATCGACGAAACCTGACACCCAAGAGGTTGTGTACGTAGCTCCCATCGTTCCGCCCAATGCGGACAAACGTTCTCATCGTACGCGGGGGCGAGCAACGGGATTTTGTTGGTGTTGGGTACACATGACCATGTCTGCCATTCGAATGAGTAAAGAGTCTGTTTGAAGTATAGAATTTAGGGATTCGTACAAAGGGACACCAGCTGCAGTGCGAAGTTGAAAGACAGCTCTTGCATGTTTGTCGTGACCAACAGCGTAGGAAATGCCCATCTTTGTGGTTTCTATATGAGGTAAAATTGGCCCGCATGGCCCGAATCTCATCGTCTGGTAACCAAGAAAAACCCATAATTATTCTTTGAAGTAAAAATGCTCGATGCAACAGATAAAGAGAGATATCATGGCAACGTTAGGTAGAAAGGCTGTCATCATATCTTGGATGTCAACAAGTTGAGCGGGGAAAGGCATCATACATCGACCCCCTGTAGCCGCACGCCATACTACATGTCTACACACAAAATGCTTCTTAACGATGAATTCACTATTATTAAGCATGAGGCTTCGACTCTCGAAATATATAAAAGCTGAAAGAGAATCTTTCACCACTCGTCTATGAACACACCATTGTCTGCAACACATCCGAGCATACCAGAACCGATAAAATAATCATACATTACCACTCGTTGCATGCTTTCATAAAACAGCCTCAAGATGAATACCTGACTCGCTCTCTGATCTGGCGAGCCCTTCTCACTCGCTGCTTTGTCGTTCTAATCTCTGCTCGTCTTCTTCTCGCCTGTTTCTCCCTTATTTCTCGAAGCGGCTCGTCACCCAGGCTCTCAAATGGCATCAGATCAGCTAGAAACCGTCGGATGTGTAAGCCCGTCTTCTCACGAATGAATGCATCAATTTGTTCGTTGCAAGCTGCCGAAGCCGCAATGTGTAGGCCTCTAAGAACATCACGATCCATGATTTCGCCTTGGCCGTGATCCTAATATGTAGCCCGAAGGCTCCGGATGGATGATATCCTTTGTGGTACATTTGGCCGGGCAACTCTTCGGCTGGAGAAGCCTCGCGAGCAGACAGTAGCGTGATTTGGTGTTAACCGAGAGCTTTGATGTTCTTTCTTTCCCATGGGCGATGTTCTGGTCTTTTTCTGGTCTATAATACTTTTTAGTGTAGGTGTCGAGATAACCGGCTCGATCGGCGGTCTACAACCATCGTGTATAGATGTTGATAATGCTTTTATCCCGGGCAGATCTGGCAAAGGCTTCTCAGAATCCTTTGTCGGCTGCGGCCTTTGAGAGTTAAGAAGTCCACCAGGCAAGCTTTGGTAACGTCTGGGGCAAGGTTGAGCTAACAGCGGTTGACCAAGATTCTTTGACGACTGAGCTGGTCTAACACTCGGGCTCTGGTATTGAACGGGTTCTGTTAAACGGGACTTGGATGCGTGAGTGTCATTCTTGGTGAGTGAGCGGTGAATTTTTGGGGGTGCGCCAGTGTCGTGTTGTTTGGTTTTTCGTACTGACGCGCTGGAGCGGACATTGGACGTTTGAGGTCCAGAAAAGAATGCCTGTTTGGGGGTTTCCCTCTGCGCATCTCGAGCACTTTGAGAGGCAGACTTTGCCGTCCGTTTGTCGAGATTCTTCCGCTGCCGCGGCTTCTTCTTATTCAAAGACGCCATGTTCGGCCATTCCGGAAATGCGTGCATTTGAGCCTTGGGAACCTTTGACGTAGGCCCGGCTAATACTTGGCTCTTAGAAGCAGAGTCTTTGTACAAAGGCTTCGGTTTTTTTTTTACAAGCTGAAGACATTTCTAGTCTCTCCATCGATCTTTATCCCCAGGATGGCAGGGTGGACACAAAGACTGAGATGCCTGGGTCACGGCAGCCATTTTCTGTCCTCGAAGTTGGTCCTGATCGACCATGGCATATCTCCACTCATCCATTTCTTTAATGACAGGAAAAGAAATTTCAGTGCTAGAGCTTTGGCACCCTGGATTCTTATCCATTTGGGTGAGATTGGCCCCTTTGATACGAACTTGAGATGCTTGGTTTGTCACAGCTTGAGCCTTGCCAGAAATAATTGGATGTGAGAATGATTTTAATTGATCCTTGGATGTAACAGCGAGCCCGGCAGCTTTGAATTCGGAACGAAAAGGAACAAGTGCCGATATAGTATGAAGGCTGGTGCCAGAACGAGGTGGTGTTGGAGTAGAGATTGGTAGCTTTCCCTTGGCTCCTGACTGCTCGGCATATCGGTGAAGCTCCTGGGTGAAACGATTCAATGCTATTTTTTGACTTGGGCTTCTGGATTCGTTGTCAAGGCTGTCTGACAATCGGGGTGCCGGCTGCTTCAAACTGTGCTGTATCTGTGTGGCTCCATCTTTGATAGATAACATTTGTAGTTGTTGCGCAATATTCCTTGATATAGCTTCTACAAGTTGGTTGTTTATAGCGAAAGCTTGTGGAGTCGCAGCGTCACTGTTGACGCCATCTACCGCAGGATATTGCGATGAAGATATGCCTCTCTGCGCTTCCACGGCGATTCGATTACGTGGATAGTCCTTAAATGCTGAACGGGGCAGTCGTCTTGTGGGCGTTGACGGACCAGCTTCAGAGCTGTGCAATGGACTGACGGTCCTGTAAGTCTGCTTCAAAGCTGTCGGGTCGGTTGTCGAGAAGCATGCCGAATTCGGGGATATGTCTTGCGCAGGCGGTGAACCACGATCAGATTGGGTGTGATGCCGGCTTCCAGCATTAGAAGGTCTAGGAGCAGACTTGAGATGATGGTCTGTTTCATCTCTCTGGTCGACTTGATGTGATTCAATTGTGCTATCGGTCGCACTCATAGCGTTTCTCGAATTGCCGCTCATGAAGGTTGTCTGCGGCGCTGGGTAATTTGCCGATGAACCTGGTCGGTGGTCACGGCGTTGGCTTCTTGTGACCTGATATCTCACACGTGGAGGTCGTCGTGATAGAAAAACAACATGTTGGCGATGTCTTGAGCTTCCCCCAAGGGAGCGAGCTGCGTGGACGCTAGGAAGGGAAGGCGTGCCATGGGAATCGAGGTTAGATGCTGCTGTGGCCATTTCGTGGCACACAAGTGATGTAGTCTCCAAAAAGAGTTATTGAGATAAGAGAGAGAGTCTTGATTAAGTCGAAAGCATGGAGTCATAATACGTTGGGTTTGGTGGTGAGGCTAAAATAGTCGTAGTTGATGTTAGGTAGACGGAAGCAATGCCGAGTGTGGCTGGGAAGAAATGGAAGGTGCTAGGTATACAAGAGGAAAGTCATTCCGTGAAGCACTTCAGGGTCGTAAACCGTGCCCGGAAGGAAGGAGCTGATG
This sequence comes from Fusarium buharicum, assembly GCA_014822075.1. Classification (NCBI taxonomy): domain Eukaryota; kingdom Fungi; phylum Ascomycota; class Sordariomycetes; order Hypocreales; family Nectriaceae; genus Fusarium; species Fusarium buharicum. The sequence continues at coordinate 28,873 of JAATHB010000427.1, read as the reverse complement.
TCTTGTTTAATGAACATCTTTGATACCGGGTGATGCGTAGACTTCAAGTTGACGTCGCCCCTTGCGTAGGAGGAATTCGATAGCAGCAAAGTCGCGCTTATCGATGCTTAGGTTACGAGCAAACTCGTTCCTAGAATAAATGTTAGAGAATGTTATTAATGGCCACAACCGGGTTAAAGCGAACCTGGCAAAGCTCTCAAAGTGTGAGCGAGTGGCCTATTCAATTTCAAGTCAGTCACAAGACTTGAGCAACCGTCAACAATTACCTCGTACCTGTGGCTTCTTGCGGCTCTCCCTAAGACAATTACGGTAGAGAGCCAGAACCTCCTTCTGAAGTCCTGAGAGGCGGACCATGTTGATTGATGAGAATTGGCTGAGCTGCTTCTGAAGATGCTGATGTATTGAAGTTCAAGTGAGAAGTTTGAGCAAAGATCCAATGGATGATGATGATGTTGTGGAGCCACCACTTCCGAGTATGGCAATTACATGAAAGGGACTGGGGTTCTTTATAACCATCAGATCGATAAGCTGCCACGTATTCGTTTGGAATTTTTGCTTGAAGATTCTTGCGTTGCAGCTGAGTTTTTGTTGGTTTCGAGTTGTGATGGCCTTGACTTGAGTATGAGTCTCAACGTCATATCAAATTTAAGGTATGAAGTCTCTCGAGTTCCACACCTTGTATCTAATAGTAATTGTATGTCCATCGATTGACTGCCAATTTCACCAAAGATAGACTCCACTAACCTAAAGTACAACGAATTACTAATTGTTCTCGATAGGTATTTCTAACTAGGTGAAATTTCGTCTTTACTACCAAAGATAGAGCGGAACTGTATGCGGAATCACATCCATCCATTGCAGGTCAGTAGGCGGATCCCACTGTAAACTTCCCTACGCCCGCCTGCAGTGTAAAGTAAACTTCATCTTCAACTTCCACATTCAATCATCCAACCACGTACAACTACGTCAAAGCCCTGCTCTATTAGCATTGCCTCACCTCTTCTGGGCTACAATGATCCTCTTTCAGGCCACGCGCACCCTCCCAAGACGCGCTAGAAACAGAGCTGAAACTCGGCCTCGTTCCTAATGGTCCCTTGGCATCTTGTGCCACTTTGCCCGCTCTTGCAGGACATGTTCAAAAGATGACCAGACAAACGCGTGCGTGCTACGGCATACAGCATCTTATTGGCCAAATATCACCTAGTCCAAATTCTCGAGGCATTCCAGGACTTGATGGCTTCCTAGAATAGCGCCTCCAGGGCTGATTCTGCCTCATCAAGGATGCCTAGTCAATATGCTAATCAAATGACATTAGTCCTGTTCCTGCTGGACAGAGCTGTCAAGTACTAGAAAGGCATCTTCTCTTACAGAGCATCAGCCATCAACTGATGATTGATTAGCCTACAATCGGCCACCAACAGTCTCACGTCCTTGACCAACGAGCTGCAGGTCCAAGCCTCTTCTCAGCCGATCGCCCTTTATATAGCTTTGTGTCGGAATAAGTCGCCTTATGCACTTACCAGAGACCTCGAGCCTTATCAACTCCAACTCTGAATTAGAGCCTCTGGATTTTCGACCCTATCTTTGATCTTTGTTACCTGATAAAGGGAACGTTTACTAAGTTAGAAGGCATTCTTTCGACCAAAATATGGCAAGCGTTGCGGGCTTGAGCCGCGATCAACGTCTCATGCCTGGCGCTTTCGGACCTGAAGATTATATCGACTTTTACGCAAATCCCTTCGAAATACTCGATGATATAGAATCTGACTGGAAAACCCGAGAACCACAAGTTTCCTGGTCAGCTAAGAACTTACCAGACCTCAATATTGTTGACTTTGACTGGCACAAGTACGACCCGCCTAGTGCCTTGAGGAAAGCCCCCAATATCACATCTCAGGTTCTACTCGATGTATTATGGTCTTCACTCGAGAATGTCAAAGCAAGAAATCTCAACGAGGATCGCGAAAAGAAGGAGATTGAGGAACAACGCCAACTTGCCGAGAGTGACAAAGGAAAAGACAAAGAACCTTATCTGCCCATCATTATCCCTGCCGAGAACCAGATCGAATCTGCCAATAGCGAGAACCAAGTTTTACCCGACGCTCAGCCAGATTTGACCAAGAGAGTTGCTGGTCCTGGTGTTATAACTAAAGCCGACGCAAAAGCTAACAAGAAGCGCATGTTTGCGCTCCGTCGATTCTTCCAGCGCAACAATGAGAGAGGCGAAAGCAGTGCCATGGGTGCGGCTCTCGGAGCTTTGCGAGAAGCGGCTGAAGAAGCCGAGAATAACAGAGGAAGCTCGAATCATTTAATCAAGCCTAGCCCTGTGGTGGAGGTGTAAGTTAATATCTCCGTGTACCACGTTCACTCGCTAAAGGTTTCTAGTGAATGCGTCTCCTGTCTAGACGACTTTCATCCCAAGGACGTCATCAAGGTGCCGTGTCACAATTACTGTCACGACTGTTTTATCCGTCTTGTTTCTACTGCATGCCAGAATGAGCAGCAGTGGCCGCCTAAATGCTGTCTGAACGAGATTCCCTTCAAGATCATACTGCGTTTCATCCCTGCCAATCTCAAAAAGACATTTGAGGAACGATCTAAAGAGTGGGAGCTTCCAATCGGCGAACGAGTTTACTGCAGTGCTCCTGATTGTAGTCTCTGGATCAAACCCAAGCGCATCGATCTTGGCAGACGCCAAGGTGTCTGCGATCGTTCTCATCAAACATGTACCATATGCCGTGGACCTGCCCATTCGGGCGAGGAATGTCCCCAGGACGTCGATATGAATCTTACAAATCAACTAGCCGAGGACGAAGGCTGGAAAAGATGCTTCAACTGCCATGCCTTGGTGGAACATCGAGAGGCTTGCCAACACATGACTTGCAGATGCGGCACCCAGTTTTGCTATGTGTGTACTCGTCGATGGCGAACATGCACCTGTACAATGGAGCAACTTCAAGCACTCAAGGAGGGAGCTGCTGGTCGACGGATAGAAAGACTGGACAAACAGCTCGCTGAAGCTGAGGAGTTACGACAAATTCTCTTGCAGATTGAGGAGTTTGAGCGGGAGGAAGCCCTCAAGGCTGAGCTGTTGCGGCAAGAGCAGGAAAGACTAGAAGAGGAACGCCGACAACGTGAGCTCGAGGAAAGGGTACTACAGGAGAGCATTCGCCGCAAGGATATTGAAGCCAAATACCAGGAGTTGCGGATTCTGCTCGATCAATTGCATGAGTTGCAGCAAGTACTACTGAACGTCGACCAGGAGAACGAGGCTGAGATAATGAGCACCAACCTCAAGGCTGCAAAGGGCGACTTGGAAAAGAAGCATGAGACGGAAAGGTCTGACCTGAAGGCGCTCATGCTGTCGAAGATGGCGGAGAAAGAATACGCACTTAACGAGGACTCACAGATTAGGGCAGCTGAAGAGAATGACATCGAGGAAGCCTACCACGAGCGACTCAAAGCATATTGGGAAAACAAGAAGGATGGAGAACAAGAGATCGAGTCTGCGATGCTAACTCTCAGGAAGCGTATGGACCGGATGCACCATGCGTGGCAACAGTGGAAGATTGAGCAGCTCAAAGCATATGAGGCCAAACTCGAAGATCACAGGACTTACCGAGAGGAGCTCATGTATAGCGCCAAGCACCGGATGAGTGACTCATGCAATGAGAAAGAGGCGGAGATGATAAGACGCATGTCGGCCGAGAAGAAGTGGCTCCACGTTGTGATCCTGGAGAGGGAAAAGTTGCTGGCTGAATGGGAGGTTCAGGAGGTTGAAGGGGATGCGGATAGCATATTCGCACCCGATTCAGACAACTCTGTCGATGGACATGAGGTTACTACAACAACCTTGTAAATCAATCAGGGTGAAATAAGTACTTCAATCTATTAGGTTCTACGATATGTACTAATCGTGAATCTACAGACATTCAGGTATTCCTATGTTCTCGAAGATGTTCTTGATTAACCTGATCACGTGCACACGACTTGCACAAAAAACTTCTCTTTTGATAGCCATAAACTACCTCCCTGACGTCGAAGTCATTGCTGAGCAAAGTGTATCACCACCAAATATAATATCGTCTCGTCTATCTGTTAAATTTTCTACGTCCATCAATATGTCAATAGGTGACTCGGGCAAACCCGCCCAGTAAGTTCAAGCAGACGTGTCCAGGGTATGCCCTGCTAATACGAACACAATATAGTCCACTCAAGATCTTTGATGTTACCAGGAAACAAGATCGTTTCTTGTATGCTCTCGCGCCTATGGTACGATATGGAAAGGTATATCTTGCTTCTTTATGTTAAATCTTCAATACATATGCTCATACAAAGATAGCTTGCTTTTCGACAGACAGTCCACAAGTATGGAGTTGATCTCGCCTGGAGCCCTATGATTCTAGCCAAAGAGTTTAATCGCAGCAGTTTTGCTCGGGATAGTGGTAAGTCACGCATGTACTTAAAGGGCACGAATAAGAAAGGACTAATGTATATAAACAGACCTGACTGTCTCTACGCTACCCAATCAACCGGCTACTATCGTCCAGTTCGGCGCAAATGTCCCCTTGGAACTCGCTCGAGCATCCGCCCTTGTCGCGCCAGACGTCCAGGGCGTTGATCTCAACTGCGGATGTCCTCAGTCCTGGGCTTGCGCTGAGAAGTTGGGCGCTGCTCTGATGAACCATCGTGAGCTGGTCCGGGACATAGTCGTTGAGACTCGGCAGCGTCTGAAGAGCGACGGATGGGGCGTTGGCCTAGAGGCTGATATTGATAACCCCAAGGGTCGGAGTGTCAGTGTCAAGATCAGAATTCACAATGATCTCAGGTAAGAGTTCCTTGATACTATACCAGAGGGGGTATTGACTCATCCATTAGACAAACCATGGACTTTCTAGACACCGTGATAGGACATCCTCAAAATCGTCTAGTTGATTGGATCACCATACATCCAAGAACTAGATCAACACCCTCCACCACGCCAATCAAAACCGAGGCACTTGAGATCCTAACGGCAAAGTATGCCGGAATCCTCCCGATACTCCTCTCAGGAGATGTCTTTGACCTCAGCACTCTCCCCTTCCAACCCACCATCACCACCAACAACGACGCGCCCCTGCTGCCAACACTAGACAAGCTGGCTCTCAACGACACAAGCTCAGCCGTCAACATGCCTCGCCCAAGCAACACCCACCTCTCAGGATTCATGTCAGCCCGTGGCCTGCTCGCCAACCCGGCCATCTTCGCTGGCTACTCTGCCTGTCCTTGGGAGGCCGTCGAAACATTCATGTGCAACGTTGCGCGCGCACCAGTGCCGTTCAAGTTGGTTCAGCATCACATCATGGAGATGACGGCTCCTGGGATGGGATCTGACAAGACCTCGCTGCTGGACAAGAAGGAGCGCGCTGAGATTATGAAATTGACTAATACCTGTGAGATCATGGACTTTCTCGACGACAAGATTGAGGAGAAGACGGGGAGAGTTGGTGGTTTGAGACGAGACCTATGATCACGCCTACAACATCACTCATCACTTGGTACAACGACCTTGAGCCACGAAATGACAGAGCATGGTATCTCATTCAAGCATTCATGGCTACGGTAAAACAACTCCTACTACCTAAAACTACAAAGCCCTCAGACGGTCCGCCTCTTACACCAGCGCTCAAAGACCACTTAGAACGCTCTGAATACCCACCGTCCCCGAGTCATCGCGCCTCTGCACAAAAGCCCGGAAGTCGACCCTCGACAGCTTGCCTCTCACGCCCGAAGCTGCAAGCGTCCTCGTCTTTTCGCGGAGCGCCTCGGGTCCGACGATGAAGAGGGATCCGATCTCGGTGAGCATCTCGACGGCGGAACCAACCTCCTTAGTTATGGGCCACTCGCGCATCGTGGAGACGTACTTTGCAATATCCTGCGTCACCATGAGACCACCCGTCGCGTTGACCTGGAACTTCTTGAAGTGCTCAAAGAGGAGCTTGAGGAGTACGAGAGCTAGTTCGGTAAAGAACTTTTCCGAGTTTTGACCGTCGATGGCTTGACGAGCAAGCCGGTGGACGCGGGCCAGAAACGTGCAGATGCTGAGGCACGTTGGGGTCTGGAGCGAGTCGAGCTCGACCTCTCTTGGTCTGAAATCCTGCTTCTTCTGGCCGGCCAATGACTTCGTCACCCAGTTGGAGACAACGTCAATGGTGCCCTTTACGACGTTGTTTGTCTTCTTTTCAATGTTACTAATGGCCACCCTCTTCTGCGCTTCCATGCTTCGCCTGACTGTTGTGTTTGATTCCGCGAGGCGGATGAGGACGACTGTGATGAATCGATCCATGAGACTTGTGATTGTGACAGCCGGCTGTATCGTCGGCAGGTATGATAGGTCGGGCTCAGTCTTTGTGTTTTCCTGTACGGAGACCTGGTCAAGGGCAGCGTCGAGCGTTGTCTCGATATAAACTTGGCCCAAACTTGTGAGGAGCAGGTTAAGGAGGGTATTCACGTCCTTGGGAGTGTCTGTCTGGGATCCAAGCTCAAGTGTGCGCTGGACACTCTCGGCCAACCACTTGAGCATGCGCTTGGCATTTGCAACACTCAAAGCACCGTCCTCCTCTGAGACCTCGATCTCATTCTTATTGTCTTTGTCCTTGTCTTGGACACCGGCAACACGCAACATCATGCGCTTTTGTGTAGATGTGAGCTCTGAAGAGTCGAGACGCTCAATGTAGGCATCCTTTGCGGATGCAATCAGCTGCGTGCCCTGCTGAGCAAGCGATGCCATGAAGCCAGTGGGCGCCTTCTTCCGCCTTGAATGATATATGCTGTACTTGAACAGCAAGGAGCTGTACATTTCTTCGAGGCTCTTTCTTTCGCGCTCAATGTACGAGTTGCCTATCATATATGGAACAAAAAGCTCTTCCATCTGCTGGTCGAGAGTATGTGCTATTTGGGCAGAGCAAGGCTCGGGATGCTCTGTCAAGCCGTGCGACTTAAGGTCCTCGACTAGCGACCCGAGATAGGTTCTTGATGAGTGCAAGGCTCTCAGGAATGCCAGGGAGGAGATCTTATCAGTTTCATCCAATACCATTTCGAGCCTCTGTTGGATTGACTGCTGAAATATTCGTTGGATGAACTTGATGAGCACTGTTTCGTAATATGGGAAGGCCAGCTTAATCTGGTTGGACTCATCCTGCATGACGATTTTGATTTCGTCTAGCAGGTTCTGCAAGCTTGGTTCTACCGTCGGTGGCTCTGAGTCGGGGTCGGCCAGCTGTTCCCAAGTTTCGCTGTCGACTTGAACCTCATCGGCGAGGAGCTGATCGCGGTCGAGGAAGAAGGCATGCTGATTGACAAAGGCCGCAATAACACTAGCCCCTCCGTTGAAGTCGTAAAGGACCTTTGCACACTCCATCATATCCCCATAGTTGCCCTTTTTGTTGCTGTTCTCAAATTGCTGCAAGAGATCTTGCTCGAGCGTCTCGCAGAACTTCTCCAAGACTTCCCTGGTATTGTGCAGCCTCATGTTCCCCACCACACCGTTTGTGAAGCCACCATTTCGATGACCGTTTGTCTGACCCCATGATGTCGGGTCCAGTCGCTGACTGATGCGCATGAGCTGTCTTACGATCATGGCACAGCGTACTTTGTGTTCGGAGCCGGCCTGCCTTTGAACGTCTTGCAAAAGTGATAATTTCCCGGTCTCGCTGACCTCTGTCCAACACTGGATTAGGAATATGGCATCGTTGGCACGCCGTCGCTTCTTGTCGAGGTCCTCAAGCTTCTCGCCAATTTGAAGCGCAACGTTGCCGTGAGCACGGGATTTGGCCATTCCATTCTTATATGTGTGTTCCTGGTTGAGGGAGAGGTCGAGCTGTTCAAATGCCCGCATCGACTCGTCGAGCTTCTGACCTAGGGTTTCGAGGGTTGAGTCGTGAGCTACCTCTGCGCGGCGCACATGCGACATGAGTTCCGATTCCTTCTCCTGGAGCTCAGCTCCAAGAGAGCCGAGTTGATCGAGGGCATCTAAGATGTCGGATTAGTATAACTGACACTCCATTCGAGCCAAAGAGTTGTCCGCCCTACTCTCAAATGTCCGGATCAGGGGTTTGGGATCGAAGGGTGTTTGCGCGGTGTCAGACCGTCGATTCGAAGGTACAGCGCTCTCTGCGAGACTGTCGATAAAGTCGCGGACAATAAAGTCCTTGCTGGAAAAGTCGTCGAGGGTGAAGTTCGGCCCTCTTGGAAAGAGAGTCTTGGGGCCTGAAGCGGTGCGCTCCATGATGTTTATGCTGACGAGGATAGAGGCGCTACATGTGGAGAAGGATCATCGACGGTGAGGCTGAAGGGAGTCGACGAGAGGAGGTACGTAGAGGTTGAAACGCATTCGCGGAGCCGCGTCGTTGTTTTAGGCTGTTACCGATCATGAAAGGTTCATGATAGCTTGGAATGGATGAATGCCCGCTGTCGCAGCTTCAGAGGCTCAGCTACAGCGCCCAAGTCCCGCTATCAGCTGCCAAGTTCCAGTGGTCAGTGGAGGAGCTGAGCCACAGGCACATACGTGAAAGCCAAGAGCTCCAGTGGAGAAGAGCGACGTAACCCGTATCGCACCGCCACGACTTGGACTTTCTTTGCCTTGCTTAAACACGTCTGCCCACTTTGATCGTTTAACTTATAAGCTTGCCCATCCTCGGCTGTCGCAATCCCTGATTCTGAATATTTATTGAGACTTGAAGCGCTGTCGCCAATATTTGGTCTTTTTCAGATACCCCCTTGCAACTTACAATCGCACGTTAGACAGCCTTCCGAGGCTGCACCTACAATCATGCCCTTGATGACAGCCCGTGATCGTGAGGCCTACAGGGCCGACGACAAAAAGAACCATACCCTCATAGACGAAAAGGAGAGGCAGAGGATGCTTCAGGTATGATCGCGACGCGCCCAAGCCCGCGATGCCGTTCCATAGCTGACTATTCGCAGGCATATCTTCCCAAGCCCAACGATCCACCGCCCACCCTCACCTCGAGCTCTCGACCGCAACGAAGGTCGCGATTAGGACTCCGCCGCTTCGTTCTAAACCAAATTCACGTCCTCGTCTTTGCTATTATGCACGGCATCTTCTCGCTCTACATCAAGCTGCGCCAGACATGGAACGTAGTCGGCTACCAGATCTCATCTGTCGTCAAATACCACCACGGCACTCCACAATACATCAAGAAGGACCTGCTGGGCTTGTCAAAGAAGCCCAAGCACTTGAGTGTTATTCTGAAGCTTGAGGAGAACCATCGCACAAAGGCCGATATTGAACGACTTGTTGATGAGGTAGCCGAGATTGCGACGTGGTGCGCCTGCGCTGAAATTCCAATGCTCTCTGTGTATGAGAAGACAGGTGTGTATTTGTACCTATGAGATTCCTGCCGTTTATATTGACATGATTTAGGAATTCTAAAGAAGCACATGCCTCGAGTCTACGATGCTGTCAGCCAAAAGTTTACCTTTTACTTTGGCATTGAGCACCCCAGCCTCACTGTTACATCACCTCACAAGGAAGACCTGCCATCGACTCTCGGCGAGAAGCCCAAGGAGCATCTGCGACTTCATCTGATCTCACAGCAGGACGGTCGAGATTCCATGGTCGATCTTACTCGTACTCTGACCGAGATGTCCCAAAAGGGCAAGCTTTCTCCTCGCGACATCTCCATGGAACTGATTGACGCCGAGCTATCTGAGGGCATCATGTCTGAGCCTGATCTTCTTCTCACGTTCAGCCCTTACCTTGAGCTTTCGGGATACCCGCCTTGGCAGATCAGACTGACTGAGATCTTCTGCCTACAAGATAACGAAAGAGTCGGGTATCAGGTGTTCCTGAAGGCTCTACAACACTACGGCAGGGCCCAGATGCGTCACGGTAAATAGGTGTTTTATATCTCATGTTTCCTTATTATCTCCATCATATAACTTATAGTAATACTATTCATGCTCATGATTTCCACAACAACATTTCTCTGGCCTCCTTGTTCCACCTATACACTGGTCCTGTCCCAACATTGTAGTTGTAATAATTCTCCGTACCCCCTTTGACCATTGCTCTCCGAAACGTGATATTGATCCTTCCACCATCCTCCTGATTCTTCCCAGTTCGCTTCGGTATAGAATGCAGCCAGTTTGACTGTGTTTTCCCTCGCATCAATATCATATCACCACTACCAAGTGGTAATTTCAGTGGTTTTGCATCCACAGCAGGTGGATTCGAAGTGTTGGGAGGAGGTGGCTTGTGCTTCATAAGAAAGTCTCGTCGAGCTCCTAGGGAAAATGAGGCAATGGCTGGGTCGCGACCCAGGAATTGCTCGTCGTCACTGTGAAAGCTGATGCTGTCGGAGCCAGACGCGTAGTAGTTGACGAGACAGAAATTGTACTTGCAGCCCGTGGCCAGCTCAGTCCTTCGACGAAGCTCATCCAGGCATTTTGGAATAGGCCGGGGCGGATACTTTGCGTATCGTTTGTCCAAGGCTCTGGAGCCGGTGTTGGCATCCACGGGTAGACCTTTATCGTCAAACTTGGATGTCTCGTCAATACCAAACACAGTTGTCCATCTGGCGTCTTGAGTCAGTACGCATCGTTTAGGAGGCTATTCTTTCTCACCTTGGTGTTCGTATTTGAGTCTCTATACCGCCGCGCTTGATCTTATACTCGACTCTGTAAAAGGGTAGCTCTGCACGGAGAAATTCAAAGAGCCTCCGAGAAACGGAGGCGGTGATGAATGGCTCAAAGTACAGAAGATCCAAGTCAGGTTGGTCGTTTATCTCTTGTCCAGGTTGATCTGGTAGAGTAGCCAGTTCACTACTTAGAGAGGCTGGGAGGTTCTTGATGGGATGAGGATAGTGTTGGTGTTCTAAATAAGTGGCCTTTGATCTTGTTAGGAAAATGAGACACCCAGATTATCTTGGGAATCGTACTGGTTCTGTAATTGTATCGCTTGTGGAAATGATTCTAGATTCTGTTTTGGGCTTTTTTGTTGTAGGACTGAAGAAGGCATCAAGGGTGCGCTTCTTGGACATGATGTTGGTGTTGAGTTGCAGTTGAACAAAACTGTACGAGATGAAGAGTTTACGCAAAACAGACTTATCGTATTTGGTATTCTCAGTTACCAAGAACTCTACAGTTCATTAACTGTCATTTGTGAATGAGAATGTCTCTTAATACCATCCAAGTCGTGACATCACCTCAAACCCCCAGCCTTCTCGCGTCTAAGTTAAGTGTGGCGCTCGTATGTGGCTGTGCACCAATGGCTTTTCTCTGCAATGCAAAGCCCTAAAAAAAGCTCATTCCAGCCTCATTTGGCAGGGTCCAAAGACTCAACAGACCCTTGTTTGACTCATGTCAAGTACAAAATTGGCGATACTCAGGAGCAAGGCTTCCATCACTTCACTATGGATGTTAGTCTTTCAACTTGAACAGAGATACAGTATGAAAGAGACTAATAATTAAATAATCAGAAAAACTCTCAACTGCGAGAAATGAACCTGTTCCGAGCCCCCGCCGCTCGTGCGGCAAAGACACTCGACAGGTCTCTGTTTGCAAAGACGCTCAACGCTGCTGCGGCGTCTATAAAGGAGAACAAACTCCTCTCAAAGTACCGCAAGGATCTGGAAAAGACAAACGAGGTTCTCTTCATGGAGAGATTTAACCCTATACGACCTGACCCTGATCCGTCACTTGCTTCTCAAGGCAGAAGGTGTATTGTCTTGGCTCCTCAGATTAAGTCTGACTGTGAGTTGTGAATCCTTTCCATGCTAGAGACAAAGTGCCTAACGAAGAATAATACAGTTCCAGAAACATGGAGTGCTATTCTTCGAGAAGCCTCCAATATCGGTGACCTTAAAGTGGTGCCGTATGATGTTGAGATTGGCTATGAATTTTGGTCGTACCGTATGTGAAAGAGCCTGACTTTGCTCGCAAACAACAAGACTAATAGGAGAAAGTGGATGTCATGAAGTCTATACTTCCAGAAGACCTCCATGAGGAAATCCCAAGTGGCTTCAACACGGTCGGACATGTTGGTATGTTCTCATGACTCTACAAGTTATCGGATCAGACTCATGCTAACCCTGGCAGCCCATCTCAACATCCGTGATCAGTACCTACCCTACAAAAACATCATCGCCCAAGTCCTTCTGGACAAAAATCCTCATATCAAGACCGTCATCAACAAGATTGACAATGTCGGTTCAGAAAACGAGTTTAGGACTTTTGCCTACGAAGTACTCGGCGGCCCCGACGACCTCAACGTCGAGGTGAGCGAGGCCGGCTGCACCTTCAAGTTCGACTATTCCAAGGTGTACTGGAACAGCAAGCTTGATACCGAGCACAAGAGGATCGCGGGCCTCTTCAAGCAGGGCGAGGTCGTGGCAGATGTCATGGCTGGCATCGGACCATTTGCTGTCCCGGCTGGTAAGAAGGGCGTCTTTGTCTGGGCCAATGACAAGAACCCAGAGAGCTACCGTTACCTTGAAGAAGCGATTCGGAGAAACAAGGTGAGCCTCTTACCAAATCTTGACTCATCATGATCCGATACTAACATTTGCTTATAGGTTTCAGAGTTTGTCAAGCCTCACAACTACGACGGCCACGACTTCATCCGCACGTCCGCAGACCTTGTCCTCGAAGCCTCAAAGCGCGGTGACTGTGCCGTGATCAAACCCCCAAGGCAGCCAAGGAACTCTACCGCACCGCCTCCGGATCCTGTCCGAATCCCCGTGCCGCCAACCATCTCCCACTTTGTCATGAACCTCCCAGCATCCGCGATTGAGTTTACTCACAATTACCGCGGCCTATACCACGGCCACGAGGAGCTATTTGAGCCTCACACCAAGGCAAAACTTCCAATGGTGCACGTGCACTGTTTCTCGGTCAAGGCTGATGATGAGACGCCACTCAATGACATCTGCGAGCGGATACGCAAGGAGATTGGCATCTTGCTTAAGCCAGGCGACCCCGAGAATGAAGGCGAAGTCCTCATCTACGATGTCCGGGACGTTGCGCCAGCAAAGAGAATGTTTTGTGCCTCATTTCGTCTGCCGCGCGAGGTTGCTTTTGCCGAGAGGTCTTAGACGGTCGGTCGATAACCCCCGGCTGATGTCGGGCCCCGGCCGGGCGGACGGCCGGAGAAGGGGCTTCTTCCCATGCCAATGTACATATTATGTACGTTAATGCAGGATGAGGCCTGAAACTCTAAACAATAATACAAAAAAAAATTACCCAAAAAAAACTCAAGGAAAGCCTGCGACAGTCGAGAACAGGGTCACGTTCCATCGGAAACTTGCCGTCAACATACGGCGCTTACAGTACTTATCGCTCGATATGACTTCTCTACCTAGTCAATGGCCGGGTGTTGTATCCCGCGGGCCGTTCACTGCGGCGTTCAGGCACGATGACGCTTGCATGATAGCCGCGATAACGGCCAAGACCCTCCGGAGCGTTGGAGAAACGGCTCAACAGCCTTGCCTGCAGCCGGTCAAACAAAGGATTGCCATATCCTGGCAGATCGACGATGCATACATACAGTACCCATACAGGGAACCGGTCTCACAGCTTCTTTGCTCTGCTTTGTCAATAAACAAGCTCACAAGCGTCAAAATAGACGTGGCACACCCCTCACAAATGACCCCTGGTACCCCTGCTCGTGGCTTATCTTGGACACCCTTCCTGTGGACAGCTGACTCCCTCTTGAACAACGCAGACGCACCCCTCCAGGTCCCAAAACCTGCATCCTCGCATTGCACGGCATCACCGTTGAACAATATGGATGCCTTGCACCGCAGTTCGTCGTGCATACACATACATATATACATACACATTGTGCTGGAGCTGACGCGCACACTGTTGTGCAACTTGGAAGAAGCCAAGACTGATATGAAAGCCCATGAGGGGCTAGAAAAGCAGCTCAGTTGTTTGAAAGCCAAATAAAGAGAAGAAGAAGAAGAAATTGCTTGGATTTGACGTTTTCGACGCCCATCCCATGAGATCCTTTGCGTGTGGCTGCATGGTGTCAGTTGTCATGATCAAGTTTCAGATTCGCCAACCTGTCGGATAACACTTCTCTTTGTCTTCATCAGGTTCTTTTCAAGAGAGACGTTCCGATTGTTCCTTTTTCGGTGCCGTGCTTCCATAACCTCACACAACCCTGGCCTTCCCACCATCCCCGAGTCCAGCGTTACACGACCTCGGTGTGGTAATCCGTAACCCTACGCACAGATAGAGGGTGCTGCCATCCCACGCAAATTCCCCTGACCGATCTACCGTACGTGCTTCAGCCATAAACAACAACTGCAAGCCACGTCCCCGTTATCATGAGACCTAACCCCAGTATCAGTGCTACTTCCGCATGTCAACTTTGAGAGTTGGGATGGTGACAACTAGTGGGCTTCTCAGTCCAAGCTAGAAGCATCAGCTCAGAACAAAGGTCTTTCCGGCGAGTTTCGCGAACCCACAAAGGGTCCGAAAGTCAGCGTAACCTGGTTAATAATGTGAGGACTCGGTCAAAGTCAAGCACCATCTGCAAACCACAATTGAGTGGCAAGAGACAGTTAACCACCGTCGACTATTTGATCAGTCATGTGTTAGTCCCTCGAGTCCTCGGCGCGGGCCCGGAGTTTCTTCATTGACTGCCAGAGAAGCAATCCGGAAACACAGCCCATCTCTCATTCACCCCCGTTGATCTCCAGAGGCGAGCGGGCCGTCGCGAACACTCCATTGCTTATGTGAATCTGTATTGACCGGGGGATTTGATGATGCCATCTTTTTTTTGCAGTTACCAGGGCCATTGCTGCAAGCCCAGAGAACGGGTTACGGGAACAACTGCCCAGAGAGCCTCTCGGAAGGGGATCGTCTGTCGCATAGGCCATTTACGCTGCAACACATACATAGTTATTACGCATCTGCACCAAGGGGCCATCTCCAATTATGCTAATCTGCAGCAGCTCATAAACCGGGGTCAGCGAGGTGTGTGGGGAATTCGAGACGGGGGAGAAGTGGATAGCCAATATGAGGCTGAGGATGTAAGTTGAAATTCGAATCCACCAAGATAGGGTTGCAGTCAGGTTGTCGTGGGTGTTGAGATAACAGACGCATCGAGACGATAGTCTTAGAGATTAGGAAAGTTTAGCCATTGTCCAAAGATATGCCCAGCCCAGAATGATTGCATTATCTTTTTCATTGAATCGAACAAATAGAATTCTGATACTCACAGCATTTAAAGTTCCCTTTCCCTTACACCAGCTGAGAATGCTCATTATAGCTCAATTATAACTCTGTTGGCTCTCGTATCAGCAACTAGCAGTTGATAATTCACATGCCAAAGAACGGCTTCTGGTGATAGATCTGGATCCTGTTGGCCCATCCTGCTTAATGGAGCCACATCGCTAGGAAGAATTGAGTGTTGAATGCAGAAACTCCAACAGGTAACCAATCAAGAGCCGCAAATTACATTCCGAATTCCACTTCTCTTGTCGTTAACAAGTCTGCAAGTCTGTCAGCAAGTTCCACTTTCTCGGTCCGAGGGGGGCTTGCGTTTACGTCTCGGCCGATCCGATTGCTAAGTAACAACGAGGAGCATTTGACTGTCCTGATTGGCTCTAATCTGATGGCATCGACAACTTTCTCTTGATTGCTCGAAAGCTTCAGATTCGCTATCAGATCGGGTTGGTGGTGAGATGAGGGAATATTTAACAGCAATGACGGAGAGAGAGCGTAAGCTTGAGAAATGAGAAAACAATTTGACGTTTTGACGTATGAGGGCTTCCACAAATGACATGAGTATCATAAGAAACCCTGATGCCAATATAGGCCGGCATGATACCATAGGCGCTGGAGGTCGTATCATGTCACTCGGCATGTTATCAAATCATAGAAAACACCTATCGCCAATGTCACCTCGACATCCAACCATGGTTTTCGGCAAAGAATATCCAAGAAGTTTGCCCAAATTGGCAATCCGAGAGTATCTGCGGAGGTTGGTAACCTTTACCACTTAGTCTGGGCAACTTATTCTCTCCACATACCCGTATATCAGAAGATGCTGTGCCAAGCGTGAGGACTGGCTATGGAAATAACTATGCAGTTCCATCACTGTTAAAGTGGGCAAGTATTGAGAGGCACCAAGTGTTCCGGAAGCATCTCAACATGGTGTTAATAGACTCACTGCCCTTTGCGAGTGATCGATACTATCCAAGTCGGGGCGCGAGTGAAGCTAGCCAAAGCTTATGCCCTCACCAGTGCGGATATAGCAAGAGGGCTACGGCCCGCCGTGATATACCTGGATCTCGTATTAGTGTTGTGTTATTAATAAAATGTGTCTCTTGTAAAACAGCTTGTTGTAAGCGTGGCGAGCATGAAGCCGGAGGTTTACACAGCCCTCTGCGCTTCCTCAAAATGGAACAACATGGGAATGTGGTACGACAAAGGCTCCAGCCTGAAAAACAAACCAGCAGCTGTAGTAAGAACTGTACACTGTTATTGGGGAATAGGAATCAGCTGTGATAAAATTGCCAGATGGGGTTGGAAGTGGGAAGCGATAGACGACCCCCATGTCGATCAGGGTCCTTATGGACGAACTCCCTACAACACAAACCCACGACTTGAGCAACTAGTTAGGTCCGATACGTACCCATCCATGACCACATTGATAGCGGATATGAATTGATCACAAGGTGGAGAAGGCTGCTTGCGTGGACGTTGCTGAGCTTGTGTAACTGACGCGATATAGAACCGAAGCAGTCCTTCAACATCTAGCAAGCCCTTATTAGCCAGAAGCGTAAATATCTCTCTGTAACTTGGATAGGCTCACCTAGCATTATCAACCAAGTCCAGATATGTGGGACGTTGTGACAACAACAGGGCCAACGTTGGAGTCTCCGTCGCGCCGACAGTGCCCGAACTATCCATGATCCCTGAAACGAGCCGCAAATGGCGTCACTCAAAGTTCAGCATCTGGGAGGAGGCTCTAAGTGACGCTTCTGCCTGAGAAGTAGGTTATTTTCCATAATGATGAATAACCCAGTTGGAAAGAGGCTCGATGATTGCCAGACGAGGTTGCAACACAAAACTTGGTTACAACGCTTAACCCAGGTTGAGAGGAGATGGTTTCAAAATAGGTCCTGGCTGGAAGATGTTGAAACAGGTTAGTGTCTAACCTTTTCTAACTTGGCTTGTGCAAACCATACTATAGAGATAGGCCTGAGAATGAAATGTTTTAAGGTGGCCATGCTGTCGAACAATCGTGAAACCCGGTAAAGCCATTCCGAATTTGCTGATAAGACATCGCACAGCAGTTGCACGCGTTCTACACGACAGTTGTTACCGTACCCGAGAGCTGCGTTGAATATCTCGATTTGCAGACTGCCGTAACCACTGGCCGAGTGTGACGAAATATAGAAGTCGGCTTGCAGGATATACCTGCACCTCCACTGTCTGCAATCTGAGTTTCGGCGGGGATAAGGTAGAGTGGCCCTGCCGTAGCCACAGTACATCCGCATCCGCGCCTGCGTCCGCAGATGCAACCTGCAATGCGGATGATGGAAACCATGCAGCCAATGGGTTGAAGCAAAGGCCACATGAAGCAGACTTGGACGTGTATTGGCCCTCAAGGTCTCCGACAGGGCGTTTCACAGCAGAAGTCCTCTCAAAACCTACTCCCAGAACCCACTCTTACAAGCACACCTCAAGGTGTTCCGCAGGCTGTCAAGAGAGAACAAAGATAGCACTGATGGGGCTGATGGCTGATTACGGCTGATGTTTGATGTTCCATGGCGTAAGGGGTCCGAGGGCGAGCTTGTTTCTCGGGGTTTAACGGGCGGGTTGTAAAAATGAGGACTGGGCACTGCGTGTGTGGCGAAAGGAAGCATAGCTTATCGGAAAGCGACCGAGATACGAATGGAACGATAACATTGCCAACAAGAGCCGACCAAATCCAGGGTTCGATAAGCGCCTCTGTATCACTCGAGGAGGTGGCTGAGGACACAGCGGGCAAAGAACGAGATATGGAGAGCCAAATAAGAGAGATAAGCAATACTCCCGTAGAGATATTGTCCCAGATAGTGTAAGTAGGGAGGATATTTGGTGAATCTAGAGATGCATAGTTGGCGATCTGTTAGGGATGATTCTGGGGTTTCTCTGATGAACTCCACTGTGTTATGAGAGTGGGTTTGGGGTAGGTGCCACTGTGGGCGGCTGGTAGCCAAGTCTGAATACTCCAGTTCTTGACCAAGACTTGGAAAGAACGACTGCCCGCCCGCCAACGCCCGTTGCTTTGTCTTGGAAGCTCCATGTTTTGGTTTATCTTAGTATGCAGTTAGTTACTCATTGAAGAGCCTCGACGTTACATGGTTGGTCATGATCTACAACCTCCCCTGTTCATCTCGATCTACCTATCGTGATCAAGAAAGGGCAATGGCAACTGACGCAACTCAAAGCTCTGCTCGGAGCCATCTTGTAATTAGCAAGATTCCCCCACACAGACCAGCTGTTAAAGACATTCAGGGATCATCCCCAAGCTCAGTTGCCATAGCCGTTGAGCATAGCTCGATCAGCCAATCGACGCTGTGAATTGACCACCCAGCAATTCAGGTACAAGACAGGCAATGGTCAGGGGAGATAGCACATGGTGTTGTGTGAGGGGGTGTCAGTTGTGTTGGTCTGTTGGTCTTTAATGGCTGTTTCACTCACACTCCCTTTGTTTTCTTGGGGGATCCCTGAGCAAACATGCCAGGTTGATACCAAGAGTTCTGGACACTGGGCAGGAGCATCGGCGCCGAGAGAAACAAAATGTACACACATGGAATGCTCATAACCGGTCTGTACCACCACCAGCCCGGCAAGGGACTTCAGCCACTGATCACGGGATCTGGCATCCTCAGTGAAATTGGGGGAAGCCTTCTTTTGTTGTTCTATGCACTCTGGAAAGACTAGTTACCCTATGTCCACGAGAAACCGTTCAACTAGGTAGGCTGCGCTAGAGGTGGCAGAAGCCCGGTTCTCACAATATTGATGGTGGCAGTCATCTTTCAGGTCTGCCCCTGAACGCCTTGTTGCATCGTTTGTTACGATCTAACTAGATGATCTCTCTGCCAGTTGCCAATGCTTGTGGTTGTGTTGGCCCATAGCCGAGTATCCGACGTGGGATGTAACTAGGGCGGTCGGAATGTCATCATGACGAAGATAAGCTGGATTCGAGACCATTCGTGCGCGGTCTGGGAACAGCAGCCCTGACAATAAACCGAAATAACCTGAATGGCTATTCGGGTAAGAAAGGGATAAATGGAGATGCTGTACGGATACAGTATCCATAAGTTACCCCAACTGAAAGGTCTCTTTCCTCCAGTTTTTTTGATATGGAGAAGCGTCGATCATTGAGGTAACTAAAGGCCGATCACCAAGACCGCACGGACCGTACCGTTTGATATCAAATCCAGCTTGGCATATGGCTGGAATGCCACAACCTTGTTACAATAGCCACAACACCACACTTTGGGGGTGCATTCCTGTTGCCGACCAATCTACAAAGCCACATACGGCACTCGAGATGCAACTCGACTGATGTGATTGAGACCTGTATGTTATGCGGCTCCCTGGTGGCGAGTTGATAGGTTATATTTGCACGGACATGGAGACGAGACGCTCAACACATTGACTTAAACGCCGGCACGCAAGAGCTGACGACAACAACAACAGCAGCAGCAGCAGCAGTAGTAGCAGTAGCAATAGCACGGACGACACCTTGGAAATCCAATTGGCTTCCGGCCAGGCACAACGTGAACTGGATCCCTTGGCAACTCGAGAGTATTACGCGCCAAACACTGAAAAGAGATGACAAGCGCACGTAGCTCCCAGCGCCAGAAACAATGGCCGCTACTATGGCGTTCTAACCCCAATGAATTGAGTTCTCTGGGCGCGAGTAAAGTTCCGGCTTGATCCCCGCGCGCCCGCGACGCAAATCGACAATCAGTAGTGGAGGCTATCTACAACACAACCTCACTTCGGTGCTCCATCGGCACACCTGCACCGATGCGATCGAGACCTGTAATATGGGGCTGTGGAGGATGAACTGATGTTGGAAGGGAAGTGAGAGTGAGTTACTTGATCGCAGATGGTACAGAGTAGTGCTTAGTAGTTGACGACCCCTTTCCCCAGAAGTTTAGCTCTCTTAATCAACCGAGACGACAACGGCCATAGCCGATATTATTTATATGCGATCCGGTTGCTCCGAGTTTGTTTTCTGGATCCTTACATGTAAACAAATCTCCCCATATCTATAATTAGGATATGGCAGGGACTATACAGTATAATATAGTAACTCAGCTCAGTGCTTAACGAACGTCTTTTCTCCCAAGGGATTCTGGATTTCGTAAATTGGAAACTGGTGAGTGAGGGTAAGGGCACAACACCACCAAGCACGTCAAAATAAAATAAAAGCTGAGCCAAAAACGCCAGACGATGACGTTATGAGCTCATATCCCCCCATTGAGCCCTGCATTTGAGTGAGACAGGTCATAGCGCGCAGGCATAAAAAAACCGTTTGGCAAAGCAAGGTGTGGTTGTGGTTTGTGGAGTGGATCGTATCAGGAGGAGGCTCAAAAATTTTCCAACTGATTTTTTTTTTCTCACGCTTCCTCTTCGGTGTTTCTCTGAGAATTGAAGGATGAATACATACTATCCGATCCAATCCTATTGCTTACTGTAGCACCAAAATAAATAAAAATGGTTCCTCCGGATAATCAGGGGTGGTTGTGGACACAGAGCGGCTTCTGGAACTTCTCGGGCCTCCTAAATCCCCGCTTTCTGTTCAGGCAAAGGAGAGAGAGAAAAAAAGAAAATTCGGAAAGCCGCGACGACTCCTGATGAGTTAGACCCTTGTTTGTTCTTGGGCTGTCGTCTTGGGCCTTGGCTTTAAAAGCGCCCCCCTTGCTAGGGCCCAAGGTTAAGTTGCCTATCCAATGCGCTGGACCAAGGCTTGCTCGGGGGAACTATGCGTGGGCCCCCGGGGAACATGGCGGCTGTTTAGGTTGGACCGTTCTGCTGGGCCCCTTCTTATTAACCACCCCCTACCCGGGCCTGCTCTTTGCCTTTCACGGCCTCCGCTTGCACCCCGGGCTTTGTCTCGAAATCTGGTACCCGAGCAACATTCCAACGAAGGGCCAACAAGAGGAGGCTGAAATTATGGGGAGATGAGAGAGAGAGAGAGAGGACTACAAGCTTCAAGCTCTGAATGATCCTGCAGAGAGAAGATTCGTTCATGAGTCGAGCCGGACAAGAGTTGGTATAACATCGTGACTCGGGCATCTCCCGTATATGTGGCTTGCGTTGGTGTTGGTTCTGAATGTCTAAAGGACTGCCATATTCATATCCAAGCCCGCTCACGGATACGTTACGGCACATTGTCCGTTCCTGTAATTGCTACTCTCTTTATTATTATTCGAAACAAGCTGTTATCGTCATGGTTACATTTCTCTCGTCCACTCTGGTCTTTGCACGAGACCCAAACCTCTGTGCTCTGTCTTGGGCGACGGGACCGGGACTCTCGAATAAGCCGAAAAGAATCACTTTTTAATTAAGTATCCAGGTGGCTAGAGTAGGGTGATTGCGTGGGACTCGATCAAACGTCGTGCCTGTTCTCGCTGTCCGGGGTGAGGCTCACCGAATATGGACAAACGAAAAGGATCGTCTCAGTCGTTTTGGTCACGCGCCTGGCTTTCCTTGCCCTGAAGTCATCGGCTTCTGGAATTCAATACTATGCCCTTGTCGGTCAGGAGACGGACTGGTGATTCTGCTCGTGATGGCCAGGCTATCGCTCGCTACCAGAGAATGGGATTTTCCCCTGCAAATGGTCGCCGTTCCAAGTGGAGATGGCTATTTTGATAGCAAATTGCTCAGGGCAGAGAGTTGGGTTGGGCTCTGAGGTGCTCTGCTCGCCAACCCCGCAAGCAACCTAGTCACTTCATCTTATTGTATACGGACCAAGGCCAAAGCATTTACAAGACGGTCATGGGGTTGCACAATAGACATGTCAACTTAATTACCTTTGATTACCTTTTGCTGTGGAACTTGATGCCCTGTTTGGGCTCTCGGCAGAGAGATTCCATGTACTCGTGTACCAGGCTTGCTTACTGTGGAGTTGCGCGCCATTTGGTTCGCATAATATCACATCACGTTGCATCAACCACGCAAGGCATGGACAGCCTCTGTTATCATTTATCAATGAGAATAGAAACATGATACTTTGACTGGTTCATTGTTTCGCCATCTAGGTTCGAGCCTCTCTGATCTGCGCCGAGAGCTTCAACGGGTAAGTCAACCAGAAGGGATGGGCTGTATTTCCGGATTAGGGTCTTTTGTGTTGTTATCTCCTGGATGGCTTGTTCGTGGCATTGTTGGAGATATGCAACAGAATGGTATCTGAATCTCAGGTTTCAGACTCATAATAGAGCGCAAGTCTGGTAAATTCCGAAGCCTCTAGAGCCTCTACTCATAAGGCTAAAGAGAGAAGAGACAACGTTCAATTCATTCAGTGTGCATCACCATCCATGAACCTTAATAGCCAACACACAGACACACACGGACTGCGTGGGCGCGGCACTTTTACCACTATGGAAAAAAAGTCGTTAGCTGTCTCGGGACTCTCACCATCACAACACTCTCGCTTGCCAGTTGCGCCCCATGTTGGTTCAAAGTCCATGCTGGAACAACCCACGCTTTTCAGAGACACACCCCACGCCCCTTCTCTGATGCTTCTTATCTCGTTCTACAGCGTAGCAACTCCGTATACACACAGACACAGTAGCAAACTGTTGTGGTGCAGAAGATGCAATCACCAATTGATCCTTTATTATGGCGTGAGTTCCTGTACTACCTTGAGTGTTAATATTGATACATCTGGGTTATGTTTGATAACGGACTTTTTGTCGATACAGCATAGAGGGCCTGGGAATCAAGCAAACAGCCCCACGTCTCTGTGTACCTTGAAAGCCATATCGACTGAGCTACCCACGATCTCGAGCTTATCCCTTCTCATATAACCGTATCTGATACGTCCGTAAAAGCTGCAGAGACTGAGCTTATATCAAGCCAAGATGGGCAGAACGCGTACTGTACTGTACCGTTCCCCTCAGGGTCCTCACTCCCACCTGCAAAAAGACGCCCTCGTTTCCCCAAGTTGAGAGAAATTCACTGTGTAAGACATTGGTCTCTGGGCTAGAATGAACCCAAGATACCCGGGTTTCTCCCTTGGTTTGGTCTAGGAAAAAGAATCAGCCTCTTTGCCGAGACTGCTGTCGCCATTTACATGCATTCGATGCATATACGATAGATAGCTAGATACGTACACCTTCCTGCAGTCCTGTACATTGGCTAAACACCAAAGGGGACGTTCGTGCTGCTTGCGAAAGCCTTGAAACTTGACCGGGCCCTGCAGTCTCTCGCATTGACCTGTAGCCTGTCGGGCATATCTTACTTACAGCAACATGATGCTGGGGAAGTTGGAGGACCCCAAGATTGGATCGGATACAAGGAAAATCATTGGATCCAAGTAGCGATCCCGTCTT
Source organism: Fusarium buharicum (assembly GCA_014822075.1). Taxonomy (NCBI): domain Eukaryota; kingdom Fungi; phylum Ascomycota; class Sordariomycetes; order Hypocreales; family Nectriaceae; genus Fusarium; species Fusarium buharicum. Next base: position 5,297 of record JAATHB010000427.1, on the reverse strand, counting down.
CACCCGCCAGTAGTAACGCAGATGGACACACCTCTAGTTACCTTATGGACTACTGTAGCTGAGTAGGTTACAACACAGTTTCTCCTCTTTGAAGTCGCGACAGGACACTCCCCTCACCGTCTCCTCAACTACCGATACAGAGGTGTTGCGCATCGTAATCGCTTTCTGGATACATACTTAGGTACAGTAGTGTAGGTTGGCATTCTTTAGTTGGACGCCCTCCAGAATGCTCTCATCGGTCCCTCATATGTATAGACTTTTTTCTTAATATTCTCGGCCACCTTGACTGCCAATGTACTCTGCTGTACCGTTGAACTATAATTTTGCTTGTGTTTGACATTGGGGGTCTATTGATTGTGTCTTTTGTGGCTTCTTATCTCTCCATGTCTTCCCCGCTCTCCCTTCCAATCCATCGATTGATTGTCCTTTCCCAAAGTCAAAGCTTTATTTTTCCCTTTCCCCGTCCCGCCCCTTCTTCTTCCTCATCATCCTCGTCCTCCCCCATCTCTCTACCTTATCATTCCGTGTCGTTATCTTATATAGGTACTTCTCCCCATCGTCTCCATCTCGTCCTTCAACTCTCCTTCGTCTTCCTCCACCACCAAATCTTGGCCATTCATCGTCAAGACCAGGGAGATCAACAACCACTCCACTACATCACCCACTATAACATCCATCTACCAATACCATTGCAGCGGGCGTACGCCTCCGCTATCCGGCCGGTGACCGAAGTGCCAGTGCAGTGCAGCCAGGCTACACCTGTACCAGGACAGACCGGACCAGACCAGTCCTGTCCCCACGAAATTCGTCACCGCAACTGGGTCTGGGGAGGGCTCAATCGCTTCGCAACGCCACCACGCCTCGACCAGGTTGACTGTTGCCCATCCCTGCCATCCATCGCTCGCACACACCCACAGGCTCAGGCTTGGGCTGCGCTACGTACTCCTCCGGTACGCTAGAAATTAGCCCCAAACAGAGACTGTCCACCTGCCCCCAAGGACCCCGGCTATTCATCTGGATCAACTCTTTGCTGAGGTACCACTGTACCACTCATTGTCCCGGTGCTACTGTACGGTACTGTACGATACGCCTGCAACTGCTATAAGCCTGCCCCCCACCCACTTTGGCGAGCCCATTCAATTCTCTATACTTTGTACCCACGCTGGACTCTTGCTCTTTCACCACAGCAATCCATTTCATCAGACTCGTCTGTACTCATGAGTCTCTAACCTCGAATCCCCTCAAATTCACCTCTTTCGGGTGCCGCGGCATTGAAAAGAATCCCATTCACGGGCTTTACTCCAAATTTCATCATGGCTGTCGTTCTTCCCTCCGACGACAACGGTTACTTCGCCGCGTCCGGCCTACGACGCTCACATTCTCATTCTAACTTCATCTCTTCGACTTCACCATTCTCCACCTCTTCTTGCCTCAACGATCACTACAAGCCCGTTTCTAAGTCGTACGCCGAATCCAATTCATCTTCTGCTCCCTCCTCTCCTCGAACCGTCCATGTCGACTCGGTCGACCTTTCCTACGCTTCCACTCCTGCCACCAACCTATCCATCGCTTCAGACTACGACGAGGCCCTTGGACTTGCAGACTCACCCGAAGATCACTTCATGTTCCCATCCTTTGAACAGGAGAAGCTCTATATTCACCCGGAAATCCGTACAGAAATTCATCATGATGACAATCTAGAGCCACCCCCCAGTCCTCGGACAGGCGACTCTTATACCGTTTCTCCTGCAGAGCACGAGAATTCGGAAGAGGCTTCTGATGATACATCAAGACCGGAAACACCTGAGCACGATCATTCTGACCACTCTGAACACGCCGAGGATGACACTGCTGTGTCAAGTAGACCATCACGCCAAGTCGACTACCTTTCCCATGAGTGGAGAGAGGAGGATATCTGGTCTTCATGGCGATACGTCGTGACCCGACGGGGAGAGTTCCCCAATAGCGCTCGATTGGAAAACGCTTCTTGGAGGACATGGATGAAGGCCAAGAACAACCTCAAGACCATCTCCCCCGAGTCCCTCAACTGGTTTGTCACCCTGGAAGTGCCCCTTAACCTCTATTGAAATACTTACATTTACAAGGCTCAAGGACTGTGATGTCACTTGGCTCTATGGGCCTCTGCAGTCAGGACCCAAGAACTTACACACCACTCGCACGGAGCCCTCGAGTGTGTCTTTGTCCAAGACAGACTCGTTGGTGAATCTCAACAAGAAGCCCATCTTGAAGAAGAGGAGCATGTCTGAAGTAATGCTTCAACGATCATTATCCACAGCCTCGCTACTCAAGCAAGCCACCGCAGCCGTCAAGGCCCAAGAGACCCGAGGAATTCTCCGACCCCACCTTGGCCGTTCGAATACAGACTATTTTGCCTACCCATTCTCAACACGTCGATTGAGCGGAGACAGCAGTAGCGTTGCTCCTTCGATAGAGTCATCTGGAGTAGCATCCCCCAACTCTGAGCGGAAGCACATTCACTTCAATGAGCAAGTTGAGCAATGTATTGCTGTCGAGGTCAAGGGTGACGATGATGAAGAGATGGTCGACGACCATTACGGTTCCGACAGTGACTCGGATGACGGAGTGATGATGAAGCGAATGAGGACAAGGAAGAGACCTATCTCACGACGCAAGACTTTGAAGTCAAAGCCATCAGTTGAAGGAAAGACAATCGCGATGCTGCCATCCACTACCCTCAAGTACCGCGAAGACACACCAGAGCCCCGAGAGACTGCTATGAAGCACTCCCGAAGCCCGCTCATGTCCCCTTCATCTTCACAAGAAACCCTTCGACCCGCCAAGCAGTCAGGCAAGTTTTTCTTCGGAGAGGAGGAGCATGATGACTGCCTTGACAATGCGCTGTTGAGCCCCCGCTCGGGGTGGGCATCACCACCCACAGAGGGTACCAATGGCGGTCTGAGCAGGTCTATCTCTTCGGGCAGCCTCTGTGAAGAGCCTGCGGGCATGCGGCGTACTCCGTCGGGCATGTTCATGCCTTACGAGGAGGGCGAAATTCAGTCTGGAGATGGCATCTTTGGCCGCGTTATTGACACGGTCAACACCGCTCGTGACATCGCCCACGTTATCTGGAACGTTGGCTGGAGGAAGTAATGGTCTATACAGGCACTCGACTTTCACTTAGCGACGCACTTGGAATTTGAACAAGCCTTGAAGCTTGTGGCTCACTAATTGTGAGTTTGAACGACGCCATGACAACATCAAGAAAAGCGCATATATATACAGATATCTTCGAGGATTATTGGCATTGACATGTCATACTACCGCAACTATCACAACCCGAGGCTTGTTATTTGACAGCCCGGATCAGCGTCCCGACGACTTATTGGAAAGCGGCACCGGATTGTGCACTTCTATTCCCTATACACTGTCTGTAACAACGAAGCGGACCAAGACGAAAAGGCTAAAGAAAAGCAATATGCATATTGTGGGCGAAGGGGATCCCACAGGCAGAGAGCCATGTCTCAGGCCGCCTGCAGCCGAAGATCATGTCATTGGTTGTGAGGTCTGTTACGAAAGGATCAGCCTGCCCCGTGACCTCCCCGGGCCCCGGAACCCGACCCACGAAGTCGGAGTGAGGAAAACGGACCATGGGGTCAGAGTTCCGGAAGATACTCGGCGTTATAATTTTTTTTAGTCCTGTCAGTCTTTTTTTGGCAGGGCTTTTTTTGGTTTTTTTTTCTCTGATTTTTTTTTCTCTGTTAATGATATCCCATGGGCAAGTGGGTACCACGGACCACAGGCGGCCTCGGGCGATTACAGACGGATTAGGATAGGTATGGCAAAGGCAAAGGCAATGGGATCAACAAATGATTTTGGGCGACTACAGCGATTCTACGGCACGGTACGGTCAAGGCAGGGCGAGGATAGGCTAAAGAAAGAGAAAGATGAAGGACACAAACGGCAAATGGCAACAGGACCGGATCTTCAGTGCGTTGGGTCGGCGAATTCATTGTACATAAAGACAGGGGCACGGCAAGAGTCGGATCTTGACGTACGCATGCGGACCGGACGGAATCAGTCACAAAACAAATCAAAAGCATGTTATGATATAAAAGTAATACGATGTTTTACATCATGCCAAAAAGGAACAATTGCATTACACACATATACACACAAAAGACACATTACTACGTCAAGTACATGATGCTCGGTTCGGGTTCGGATTCCGATTTCGAGTAGAAAAAAGGTCATGAATTCTCTGTAACTGCGTTAATGAGTCAACCTGACCCTTGACCCTTGGCCCAGACTATTCTATTCTAGTCAATTACCTCTTATGTACATATGTACAGCGGCCGTTGAATTTGCCACATCTCATTCACTTAGATGCCATTGGAAGCAAAAGGACAGGGGACGAATGAGCGTGTCCTGCACGTGGATCGGCATTCAGTGATGCGATTTTAATGCAACTTTGAAAATTGTTGGGGAACCCTGAACAGGACACGGGTTGGTCTGTTCTCTTGGGCGCGTGACCTCATTCCCTGGGTCTAACAAATTGCCAAATTGCCCTGAGGATGGAAGCCGAATGGTCAAAAGGTACGGTTAGGTTAACTAGTAATACAAACCGAGATGATACTTGGCAAGGGACAAGGGGTTCAAAATAATGTCCGTGTGAGTGACTGACGTTATTTGCCGAGGATGTTGGACGATGGTGAGTTGCGACACGAGGCATTGGCATCGAGCGTCAAAATTGAGTATTTGACTCTTCTACAATTGGGTGATCTACTGTACATCTATGGTTTGTGTCTTCTAAAACTTTTGCCAAATCCAACTTGGTGCAGGTAAATATGCACGATATGGTACAGGTATGATACAGGTGACGTATCCGTACATCAGGCAGGGGGAAGCTGAAATGTGTGATCTGCTGTTGAGCTCGAGCTTTCGGTTCCCCAAGTACGTATACAGTGCGTTGCAGCACAGAAATGGGAGAGCTTGAAAATTCCTTCCAGAAAATGACCACGTCAAGGGTCTGTCAATCCATAGAACCCCATGTAAATTGACGCAGGGGGTCATGCGCAAAATGCGGGGGAGAACGATGGGACTCCACGCCGGCGGTCGACGGCTGAGTCTAAATTGCTGTACAGTAACCGTTGAAAAGGCGGAGGAAGATGAATATGTAAGACACAAACACCGTTTATCTCATCTCATTGAGTTACCTATCACGATGCTGCAAGCCATATTTTTTGCCTTCGAGGCGGTGACGCTCCCCCAACAAGCCCCAGCCGGAAGACCCTGGGGCGCAGCTCACGGGGCCGGGG
>JAATHB010000426.1:0-24461 GCA_014822075.1 Fusarium buharicum | reverse complement strand
CTTCATATGCAATCCAGAGAGCGCCAGCACCAGTGGGAAAGTTCCCGTCAACAAAACGTCCATCACGTGTCTCCCGTACCAACTTGACACGAAACATGTCGTTCTGGCCCAGGATACCATAGACTGCATGGCGATTGTTAGGGTCTGATTCAGTAGATTTTGCCCAGTGGCCAATAAGAATTCGTGTAGGTCGAGTGCCCGGAAGAGGGTCGACAACATTTCGCATAGGCTGTGGTCCACCGGGTGCTGGTTGAATAGGTGTGTGTTCAATGACGGGGCCGTTCGAGGGGACTGGGTTGGCAGGCGTGTAACCCCCACTGGTCCTCCGTCTCTTGAGATCGCGTTGGAGTAGTAAATGGTCGGGAAGATCGACACCATAGGCAATCTGAGGTGGATTGTTGGCGTTCTCAGCCACAGGGCTCGATTTCGCACGGCGAATGGCTTCCTTTACGGCAGCAGCCTCGGCTACAAGTTGCTCTTCTTCGGTCTCTTCGGTTCCTACGTTATCCGCGCGGATCTTAACATATTCCTTTATTTGGAGATGATCCAGCCCAACAAGATGCTTCGAGAAGACGATTCGCTCAAAGGTCACCCAGCTTCCACCAGGCCCTGGCGGTAGGGGGTACTCGTCTGAAATGGATTCTCCGGATACGGTTGTGGGCTGGATGCGTGTTCGTAGGCGTTCGCGGACATCTATGAAACCAATGACGGCGTGCTTGAGCGCTTCAGTAGGGGCATTTGAGTCTCTCCAATAGCCTATGGTGACACCCTTAACACTTCCTGTGCTTGACCGTGGTAGTTTGTTTCTGGGGGCACTTGTAGCCAAAGGTCGTTCATCGGCAAGAGATTTTAGCGGTTCCATCTTAGTTTCACTCAGGTCGTTGAAGATCGAGGTGCGCTTTCGCTTAGGATAGTGAGAAGCAACGCGCTCATCATCGACATCGGCCATAGTCTCATCCTCTGGGTCAGATGCGGGTCGGAGGGGGGATGATTTCCGGCCACCGTTAGTGCGTGCTCCAACAACTATCTCGTCTTCCAGTTCGTTGAAGTCAACGCCAGAGGGGGAGTGAACAGTGCTCGCTGGGTCACTCAGCTCACTCTCAACATCCCCTTCTCCGATGGAGATCTTGCGACCGTTCAACTGTCTGTGGGCGTGTGTTAGCTGACGTTCATTGGCCAGTATTACTTTCTGAAACATAGGACAGTATAAGAGAAATACAGCAGATAAAGTTAATAATCTCTTGACCTAACGGAAACTCAGTTGCCTGAAAGTGACCGCTCGATCACATGAAAGGAAGGATATAAATAAAAAAGCAGTGGCGCAGATCCAGGCTAAAGCGGACAGAATTCCAAATGAATCATGCAGTTGAGGTTCGTTAAGGCGATGAAGCCTGACGTGGTGGCAGGGGTGAATAATAGCCAGTGCGAACAGAAAATATGACAGGATGACAAGGGCAAGGATGTTAGAAGAGTGGGAAATGGGAGGAAGAACTGGGGTACCTAAGGTCGATTGGGATGGGAGGAAACCCCATAGTCCAAACAGAGACGGGTTGCACAACTGACAGCAACTGGCTTGGCGCACACCTGAGGGTGAATGGCGAGAATGACTGACTGGAGAGTTCTCGTATTCAACTAGAATTCAAGAGGGAAAATTGAGCCAAAGACTCGGCGTATTGGAATCAGGTTCCTGTGTGCTAAGGTAAAGAGAGTGTGTGCAAAAGAGGTAGAAGAATATGAGAGTATGTGTAGAGAAGAAGGTTCGGGCTAAGATAGATAGAAAAAGAGGGATGGAAGGGAAGAAAAGGGCAGTTGCCAACTGTTGAAAAACAAGTGCAGTTGCAGTTACAGCTGTAACAGTGAATCAGCCCGTTGGGCAACACTTGACGAAACGTTTCAAATCAAGTTTTTCTCCCATGGCACTGATTAGAGTCACCGTCTCTTTGAGGCATCAACATGAGATACAGTTAGGCCAGATGCGGTCAACAACAAATGCCCTGGGGTTGACAAATCGGGCAATGCCAACTAACTTAGGCCGTAACCCTTGCCAGAAGCCACGCCACTCACTCACTCACTCACTCAGTGGCTCAATCACTTGACTGGCTGAGGACGCGAAAACATGATGGCGAAGCAGCCAAATGCAACATGATTGTCGTAACGAAACTTGGGTTGTGTAGAAGGTAGGAGAATGAGGGGGGTTGTTGAGAGCTAGAGAGTAGGAAACTGGTATCATGAATTACCTTGGTGATGTACTTCGAGGAGCGCTTTGCGCAGCAATAAGTGGTGATGCTCCATTGACAGTATTAGTTGAGGTTGAGGGCACGGGCGCAGGTGATGGCACGCCATCCTTAACTTTGGCTACTGGGGCTGAAGTTGATGCACCAGATGGTAGCGGTGATCGTGACGCTGTAGGTGTTGATGCTTTGACTTGAGGCACTGAAGTCAAGGGTACACCATTTGAAGCATTCGCGGGCGCGATCTCAACAGCTGGACTTGTCGCAGTTTTAGTGCGGGTAGAATCTGGCGTGGGAGCACGAGTTGGCGATGCCACTCTCGAAGCGGTAGATTTGGGAACAGCCGACGAGGAGAGTGCTGGCGATATGGGCTCAAGTGGCGCAACTGGCCTGGGCTTGTCACCGTCGAGGGTGTCCATGACGCGACTGGAAGAATACCGGGTTTAGCGATGTTGAAAGGCGGAACAAATTCAGTGAGGTTGATGAGTTGAGTTACCGTTGAGAGAGTTGATAAATTGAATAGGTAGAATATGGCGATGGCGCGTTTTCAATTCGAGTTGAGTTGAGTTGAGTTGAGTTGAGTTGAGTTGAGTTGAGTTGAGTTGTAGAAGAAGGAAGGACCCGCGTGTCGACGGTCGCAAGTTGCCAGTTGATTATTAGCCTACGCTAGCACGACTAGGTAGGTAGGTAAATAAGGTGGAAAGCAGGAATGGAGAGTCAAGAGCGACACCCTGGTTGGTTGAGTATCTGTTCTGGTATCTAGAGCCGGGGGGCAGGGCTAAAAGCAATAAGCGCAATTCAACTTGGCATTGGCAGATAGGTGATTGATGGAAACGGTAGGGGAAGAAAGGAGAGTCAAGTGCATACGTAGTTATGCAACGTTGAAGTTGGGTTATGAGAAACCTGAACCCAAGTGTGCTTTGAGTAAGGTAGATGGATAGTAAACCCCGAGTGACAGGAAAGGGATAAAGTGTTGAAGAGCAGAAGAGGATAGGTACTAAGGTAAAGCAAGCAAAAACGTAAATGGGGGCTGTGGGGCTAGTGAAAAGCTAAGACAAAAAGTCAACTACGTAGTAATTGTCGGGTAAGAGAAGAAATTGTGTGCAGATGTGAGGAGAGCCGGAGTGGATGTCGGCATGTGCCTAAGACGGGCAGCGATAAAGTGAGAAGTAAAAAAGCGGAAGTGAAAATGGAGGGGGAGGGCATAACTTGCAACCTCGAGGTGAGGTGAGGTACAGTATCGGAGACCCGACAAGGCAGTGTTTTAGTTGCCAAGGGATGGAAAGTAACCAGTTGACTCGAAGTGGTCAGTCATTAAGAAATTGGCTATTTGACTTACCCCCTCCTCCTTTCGTTCGTTACAGTACGCACTGCTATGGGTACCTACCTACTTAGGTACTCTACTTGAGTCCCGTCTACACTACCCTTCGTTATTAGTTAGAGATTTGCAGAATCAACCTGGCCGATGCTCATTGGCTTATGCAACTTTCCAACCTTGATTCAACATCACGCTTAACTGACCCGGAGCGGTAACATGAACGAGTAAAAGGGCCACGCATTGGTTCATCATTACGTTTACTCACTGTGGAAGAACGGCAGAAGACATTATGCGGATAGTAAAACACCAGAGATGAAGACTCGGCTATAACCTAGGCAATACTTTACGCATAAAACCCTTTAATCTCATTCAGTCTTTCTATTACCTGACGATTTTTCTGCTGTTACGGTCTTTTGAAACTTCACCTTTCCTGACAACTATTTCCGTCAACTCCCCTTTCCTGCTGTTGGTAATGGTCCGTCATGAAACATCTCATAGGTGGACGCTTTGAACCAACTCATGCGTTACTACATACACGCCCGTAAATCCCTCTCTGTACCCTACGGTTCCTTCTCATAACCTCAGATAAGATGTTGTTGGCAATGTGTGCACTTGCTGCGACTCGATTTGCCGATACAACTCTAAACGGCAAATCCTTGCATCTTGTTGAACTTTGTTCTCTTGATTTATTATTACGTCTCGTCTTCATTTCGTTGCGCCTTTTAAATTTATTCTCTTTAGCGACTGCTAGTTGTCGACTATCAACTCCACTGTCACCTAGACTTGACACCGCCTTCTCAATACAGGGTCCTGATCAACAAAGAGAGATAAAAAAGGACGGGATCAGGTGACGATACGAGATTCCAGATTCAGCCCACGAATACGGATACAAAGTGATACAATCGCTCGGTTGTCTACCACTTATCGTCGACTTGAATCACACTCTGTGACTGATCAGCTCAGCGCAACACCGCCCCTTAGCAGCAGCGCCGTAAACTCACTCACTCATTTACAAACGGCGTGCGTGCGCCAAGATCAAGCTGGCTGAGAGCAACAATGATGCCACGACTTGGTCGATAGGCACGGTTGGTTCCAGTCAACAACCCCTTTAAGCAGCTACACGTCCCCCATAAATAGACTTGTGATTACTGTCTCTATGTACTGTCGCATTGCCCATCAACTGAGCCACAACTATTGCATGATCATGTTGTATCATGCATGAATGTATGTATACTTTTACTACGGCACTTGTCGCTTTATTGACATTAAACTTTGACTTAATAACACCTGGGCACCAAAAGCATGTGGAAAGAACTTTGGTGCTCCAGTGGTATTGACGGAAATGTAACTTACGCGATACCAATGTTGAGGCATGTGCTGATGGAATAGTGCCAGCCGGCTATGATTATGATGACATATTTTGCTCTTCACAACCAATCAAGTAACAACATCGTGTTGCAGCTTGAAATCCCAGCCAATGATAGAGTGTCAAATCTCTGTGGTAAAATCTGCAATCTCGCAACTCATGCTTACACGCACGCCCCTTGAGGTATCTAAACGCCCTTGCCGGATCACGGTCAAGCTTCTAGTTTGGGGGGTTTTCAACTCGATATCTTTTGCGATAACTCTTGGCGCGCTGTTGTGGGCTATATATCCTTGACTAATAAACCGCTAATGTCCGGATAGTTGAGAAACTTGTCCAACAGTTCATCCCCCTTCAGAAAACACACAATATTTCGTATCGAGATCATTACACCGCAAAACTGCCGAGGTTGAAACTAAAAAGGTTCTCAACCCTCCAAAAAGCCATATTAATATTCAGCTTAGGTGTTGTGTTGTACATAGTGGCAAGGGCAGAACGGATAAATGACTCCATGTCGCTGCTGCGCCCGCGCCGAGTCCCAGTGCCGCAATATTCCTGTTCCTGTCCTTCTGCTTACACGAGGCCAACCATTTTCGAGCGAGTTTCTGTCAGCGCTGCATCTAGTAAGAGCCAAGAACGATATCTATTCTGCAAGTGCTTACGGAAGAAAGAAAGAAAAAAAGAGGCAATGCTGTCAGACTTTGTAAACAACAGGGTTCTGCCAATAGCGTAATAACTACATAAAACCCAGTTACCACTTTCTCTTCAAGGAAACGCTCACAGCGGGAAAACGCACAGCGAAACAAAACTAAATGTCTATCTTAATGGTTCTAAAAAGACTTCTGAAACTTGAGCGCATGTAACATGACTCGGTTGTCGTCAGATTCAGACGTCGAGAAGCTCAGGTTCGTAACCTGAAGCGGGTCTTGGAAGATCGGCCCATCTTTTCTACTCCTTGCGCGCCAACACCCAACAAGAATAGGTCCCGACAGCTCAGTAATCCCTGCCAGTTTTTGTCAAAATCCTGGGCTCTTTTTAGTTTAGAGAGGAGCTCACACAATCTACCGTATGTCCGGCGTCTCTGGTTGGTTCATTCACAATCAACTTGCAGTGTCGCGTCAATTACCCCTATGCTGTTATTCTCATGTCGCTTGTTTTTCAAGTTTCATACCACTCGCACGGCTACTGTGTCTCATTTCCTGAATGTTGATACTGTGTTTGTTGGTTGCTGGTTTGAGTTGAGTTGTCAACCTTGGCGGGTGTATCGACTGTCTCGGAATATCCCAGATCGCGATTCATACTCGCCTGGTACCACAACAAACATGCATACACTCGGTCTCTGGAACAAGCGCATTGTCCAGTGCTCTCCTAATCGAGTCTCTGTGCTCCGGGGTTCGACGGCAATTAACTGAAAACGTGAAAGAGTTGTCATGTTTGTGCCACGCCTCCCGGGTAGCACCGAGTTGCGAGTGGTTGGACTCAAAGACAAGTGAACCAACCGATGCTCATAGCCGACTGTTGCCTTACTAATGTAACTTAAATTTTCACATACTTTGTCCGGAAGGGTCATGAGTTAATACATGCAAGGTTCATGATTCGACAGCACAACTCCTGACGGAGTGAGTCCTGCTGTATGTTGACAATACTCGGGGGACAGAAAACACGATGATCGCTTACACGAAAATTCGTCGATCTCCCACATATTCCATTCTCGTGGGGTTTTTAACACCCCCTAGACAATACAGTATCTCATAATTTACCAGTTGACTAAATATACTAGCCCGAATCTCAGGTCGGCAAACTCGCTAGTTTGAAAGTAAAGTCTAGTCGGCTTGGTGTGCATGGCAATTATTGGACGCGACATTGTGCATAGGCTTAGCGGTAGTGTAGTCCATCAACTCAACATGAGTTTGTAAGCCAACGGGACCACTATTACTAAGGCTTTAGCATTGGACTCGACACACGTCAGCTCAGTTTCTGACGTTAATTCTTGGCCGATGCTATCATATCAATTTATTTCCTCTATCCGACACATCAACGTCCTCGCCCACGGCCCCTACCCCTACCTCGTCCTCTGCCTCCGCCACGACCCCCCTTCTTTCCGCCTCTCTGGCCGCCCTTGTTATCGAATCTCTCAAACAACTGCTCTTCGCCAAATGCTCCCTCACCAAACCTCATAAAGTTGACGAGACCACGGTCTACAATCGCCACCAGCACGTTGCGGTGTCCGTGCTTTAGTCGCTGATACATCCGACCGGGACCCTTCCATGCCTCGTTGGGCGGATCGTAGGGCGTTGATTCCAGAAGAGCCTCAATTTCCTCTAACGTGGGCACGCATGTATCGCTAGCGTCAACAACTGCAATCCGGAAGTTGGGCGGCGGGGGGTTCTTCTTTGAGAAGGGTGGACCGCCTGATTTCCATACGTGAAAGAAGACTCGGTACGGGTCTTGTGGGGGATGTATCGTGGGTGGTGTAGGCAGCGGCTTGTGGCGGGGAAGAAGAGCCAGCTGGTCGTAGATGGGTCTGTAGGCGCGGTAAAGTCCTGGCTGAACGAGAGGACCCAATGGTTTATGTCTTGGTTGCGCCTCCGAGCTGAAGAAGGAGAACAGCCATTGCCATAGGGTCTCGGACTGAGGTATTGGAGTAGGTGCTTCGTAAGGAGGTGCGCGTAAAATGTAGAAGCCTGCTCGTTTTAGGTGGGAGTAGACTTGATATTGAGGTAATGTGATTTTGCACCTCTCGCCTTCATGGCCGATGAAAAGTGAGTATGCTGCCTCAAGACTCAATGGCAGCCCAACATCGTAGTCGTCCGGTCCCATATCCGCCTTTGGTGTACCATCAGCATTGGGAAGAATATCTTCCAGCTGTCGATTCGGCCACCACAGATCCATAGTCCCTCTCTCAACCAGAAAGATAGCCTCCTCAGGCAGAAGCCAGAGCCGTCCTGTGCCCAAGCGATCAAACTTATTGGGAATCGCCCTTCCAATGTCTTTCTGCCAGGTACCTCGTTCATGCTCAACCATGACAACTCGATCGCGTAAGCAGAGACCTTCTTGCTCATCTATGTCGGCCCACCAGTCTGGAAAACACCATCCTCGACACCAAGCGTCTTTGCGATGTATCCTCGTGTAGCCTAGCACATTATCCAAGACCTTGCGACTCGCTTCGAGAAGACCGTCCTGCGCGCGAGTGCCATGTGACTCGAAATCCTTCTCGCCCTTGCGGATAGATTTACTCGAGACGCCGGTCTTATCGAACATGGAGAGGAAGAGCTTGTAATCGGGCGCATCATCGTCGGCATCTTCTGCTGCAGCACTGTTGTTGCCTCCAACTGGCTGTGCCAGGGTATTGGGATTATCGTCGTCGTCGAAGGCCATGGTTGAAGATGTGAGAACAAGATATGTTCTTAAAGCTTCAAATTATACATATGCCGGTCTATGATCTGTAGATAAGTTACAGCACGTTAGAAATATTTATCTGCAAGAAGCGATGTTGAAAGACAAGTTGCGCAAGGCTATTTGTGATGGAAGCCTTGCGATTGTTTTGCAGCGGAGAATATTTAAAATTTTGGAGTTGGTTTATCAACGAATCATCGCAAACTTTGGCGGGGTTAAAGGCACTGTGTTTGGGCTCTATTCAACCACCTCCAGTTAGCGGAATACTCAAGCGCATTAATTATCAATCTGCCTTGGATTTCTACCGCAGTTTGGAAACCACCCAAGTTGCCTGGGTATTAGTTTTCAGGATAGTCATATCGTAAAAAATTCTGCAGATTTATTTATTTTTATTTTGTTATCTCTCCTTTTTCGTTTGATATTCTCTGTCGTAATATAAGTCGTCCCATTCATTTGCTCGCTCCTATCCTCACATAGTTGAGCCACTCCTGTATCACGTCGCAACAAAAATAAACTGATGAAGATAAGGGTCGTTTGTTCGTCAGTATATCTTCATCCATTTCACTGCTACACACTCAACGTTTCGATCGTGCACTTGCCCACTGCCTGTGCTCATACCTGAACTCAACTCTCCGGAACGCCATGACCTATGCCCGTGATTACCAGAGCCCTATCCTATCCTATCTTCGCCAAATCCCCCAAAATGCAAACGCCGCTGGGTATACTTTAACTGGCGGATAACCTCAACCGACTCAATCCCATCTTCTTCAGGCCTCCGTCGTACCGTTAAATGCGGCCGGGTCCAATAATCGGGGTACCATGACGCTCAATCCTAGCATGGGAGTCAATTCTCCCGACGCGGCTTTGGTAGCAGCACATTGGCGCAGCAAGCGTCTTATTGTCATCGGATGAGCGTGGCGCATGGCGTAAAAAGGTTGCTTAAATAACCATCCCTGAAACTCATCGCTCATCACTCAATGAAGGGCTTCTTCTGCCCTCCCACCATACACAATCCCAAAGCCCGTAATGAATCGCGGTCGTTGGCAAGAATGACTGTTGGCGCTGGAAGCATAGGGTTGTTGGGGTCGACGTGTGAGGCATCCTTGGCAGCTTGTTCGATGGCGTCCATTTCTTCCTTGCAAGCTTGCTGATCGAGGGGACAGATTACGATAGGTTGCCGTATGGTCACATCTCGGGCGCCACTCAGGTTGACCTTGAATTGTTAGCGCAAACTAGACAGAAAAATTACGGACATCATACCTTGATAACTAAATAGAATTCGATCTTGTAAAGCGTCGATGTCGTAGTAAAAGACGTGACTTCATATAGAGGAAATTGAGGCTTGCCTCGTTTGACGACACCTTCTGGATCTCGTAAATCTTTGGAGGGAAACACTAGGCCAACATTTGTAGCATATCCTGCCTCGGGCATCTTTGTTTTGACTACTTGCACCTGTCTCGAGATCTTGTTGATTTTCTTGGAGGGTTCATCGCCTTCAGGGTTGTATGTGATTTCCTCCTCGACGGTCAAAGTAATCTTGTCAATCGTGACGCGCTTTGCCTTACTTAGCCAGTCGAGGTTGGGCGACAACTTGATATATACTGTAATGGGATCGCTAGGTCCGTAGCTCCACCGTGGTAGGTTGATACCGAGATGTACAATGTTATCGTTGGTGACAAGCTTAGATTCGGGCTTGTTGTACATGCCAAAGGTAGAGAGGGTATCGTAGCGCTGTAGCGGTATTGGAAATGTGTATTTGTACTGGTTGCTGTGACCTTGTTGAACCGTGACGACAAGCTCGTAGTATGTTTCCGCCGTTCTGCTGGGCAGTTGGAGGGAGGCGGGCGGAATACGTCGATTTGACTCCTCCCCGCCGCGACCGTAGGGAATAAAGAGAACAAATGGCAGATCCATAGCAATGATCCTTTCAGCTTCTTTCCCGGATGAGCAGCGAAAGAGGAGCTGCTCCTTGCCAACGAGGTCCGTCGTCTCTCGGCGGGGGGCGCCTAAATGTCGTTTCGCAAGGCTGTCGGCATCGGGATGTATCGTTTCTCGGCGCTGTAGACATATTCGAACGAGGGAGACGGGGACGGGCATCGAAAAGCCCTGGCCAGGGCGAATCTCGACTTTTCCTTCGATGCGCGGCTACAGGGTCCCGTAGTGTCAGCATAGTCAAGTACGGCGCGCGAAGACATGAGCAGATGGGTGCGGGCGTAAGCAAGATTGTCGAGTCCAGACGTACCAGAGTCGCCGAGATACCAGGATAGCCCACTAGAAAGCTGCTGTTTGGAGGACCAGAGACCCTCACGCTCGCAGGGCCCGACATGATAGTGGTTTGTTGTTGCAGCGTAAGGTTTATGAGGCACTGGGGAGCCGAGTGGGCTTTAGCCAAGGTAAGGTACGGTACCTAGAGCGGCGGGCGGTGTCGAGTGGGGGGAGATGACGGCGACGAAGCGGAAGCGGGAACGGAGGGGGCGGCTGGCTGAGCACCGAATGCGACGAAAGCGTCGGGCTACGCCAGAGCCGAGTTGTAGAGACGATTGCGATGCCAGGATAGGCGTGACGGTTGAGAAACTGGCGATGTAGTGGCGGTTCATGAATTGCTGGCGGTTGAGTCTCGCTAAGCTAGGTACTCAATGATGGGGGGGGAAGAGCTGCGAAGCGCGGCGGGCGTTCGTGTCCTAGGCTACCACTAAAGCAGCACAGATACAATCCAATACCAACGTTAGTTGCGCTATTCCGAACGTGCGGGTGCGTTTGGAGCAGTGCGGCGGCGTTGCCAAGACGGAGGTGGGGGGTTTAATTATGTGTATCGGTGTTTAATTCGAAGCGCAATTCTGGGTGAACAAGTTGTAGAGTTGAAGAGTTGAAGAGTTGAAGGATGCGACAGTACGTAGGTAGGCTGTCAAAGTAATCTCAGATAGAATGGAGAGAACATCACTAGGATGACGACGTCTAAAGAGAATGGAAGGGAGGAGGGTGTTGGATCTGACCAAGCAGCTGGAACCGGAAGAAGCAGGGCGCCTATGTGCTGTGGCAGCTGAAAGAATGGATGATGAGGCGTAGTATTGGTCCAAGAGGAGGTTCCTCAGACGTGGAGTGTTACCTTGACCTGGGCCTGTGTGGAGATATGCAGGTAATGGAGCTGAAGTGGGAGCTTTGAACCAAACCCTTACAAATTACGGAAACATCAAAGAGAGCACATCGGAAACACTGATTGCTTGTTGAACAGCATGTCAATTTCTTTATCCAGGCACCTGATGGACATCGGAGCCAGGTCCCGTCAGCATCCAAGAACTCTTACCAAATCAGAGCAGTCCTACGATTCCATCTCACGCACCCACAAGGCAGCCTTGAGAATTCAAGGCTGACTGTCCGTCCACAAGTGGCGAGCATTTAGTAACATGAGACCAAGACATATGAATTAATCAATGGCTTTTATCACCCCTTTGTTACCTGTAGATGAACACATGGAACTCGAGCCTCTCAATTAAAGTTAGCAGTCAATTAAAAAAGTCTTAATTGTTGCTCTTAAGCTCCACGGTTGTTGCTGTAGCACCGGCCTACCTATGTTGTCATTGGATTAGATATTAGGTGTCCATCCAGTGTGATCATCCATGAATATTACCTGCGTTGACAAAGCCTGATTTTATCATGACTTGCATAAACTCTATGTGTTTTGGGTATTTACCGAGATGCAAGCACTTTATCTCTTCTACGTATTGAATCAAAGAATCTTTATAACAAATGTTTATAAATGAAGCTTTCAACTTGCCAAGCATTGACTTTCCGTTTCCATTAAGATCGCCGGAAATAACCTCATCTCCGCTCTCGCAGATCCAGATCTGCAGTCAGGTAGCCACTGTGGCTGGTGTCTCCATAGATACTCCATCATCACCAGCCGCTTCATGAAACTTCAACATCATCACAAGCCAAGAACTGATCATGACTTACAAATTGTCTTTTATGATCTAAAACCAACGCCTCCAATTCTCACGGAAAACATAAAAACATGAACTCCTCATCGAGGTTATCCTATTGAGATCTTCTCTGCCTTTTTCTCGATGACCATGACTTCAACGCAGGAGAATTTGCCGGTATTGTTCTTTTGGGCGACCCCTTGCAGTACAATTCTTTAGGGTTCTCTCCTGCCTTCATCACTAGCCTTCTTGGCCCTTTTCCGTCGTCAATAGTCAAGACGCTTGCGCGTGGGTCGTTTTGAGAATCTACATCAAAGAGTCGTACTCCGTTCTTCTCGTGGTCAAAAACAACTCTCGGCCGGTTTAGGTCGTCAATGTCATCTGGACGCTGTACGCCCTGAGGCCTTCTGTGCCATTCCCATCTTAGTTGACCCGGCATGCGATCTGCCCCGAGCACATCTCTCCGGTCTTCACCAAACCAGAAAGTCGATGCTCCAGGTGCCCCCGCAAAGTAGCATACTTGGAAGGGAAGCATTCCTGATAGTCGTGACTCAGTGTGGTCTTTGTATCTCCGTGCTATTGCTTCTTCGCTGACGTCTTCACCGTTTTCCTGGGCTTTCTTATACCAACGATCCAAGGGCTCGCTCTGGTCTTCAGTTGATTCAACCAGGACCATGACTGGTACGATGCCGCCCAGTTCGCGGCGATCATTTGGGTAGATCGGATCGTCTCCTACAAGTGACTCTCCGTTGTGTCGGCAAACGTCAACGCGCATCTCATAGATTCTAACGACCTCGGTGGAATTCGCTGTCTGAGCGGTTGTGTGTGTCTGTGCCGGGTACGTTCTTCGGTTGATACCGAGGTATTCCAAGTCGGCATTGTGTAAAGAGGGATGAGTGGCTCCGCTATCAAGTTGCACCTTGAAGCACACACGGGGTGTTGAATCGTCGTCGTCTTCGACAAAACAAGTATCTCTTTTCTCCGAGTTGGATTCTCTGAGCCTTGTTTGATACAAGAGAACCTTGCCGTTCTGGGAGAGACGTCTCGCATTACCCAAATGCTCGGTAACGCGATCATGGAAGCCCCTTACGCGACGAAACCCCATATGGATTTGCCATCCATGAGGTGTATATGCAGTTACTAGCCCGCATTCTTTCGAAGGCTCCGCCCAAGTGGCTGCCATGAGCTGTGCAGGCTGATAATTACCCCCAGGTGCCAATGGGGGCTCATACCACAGCCAACCTTCACCATACATGCTGTGATATCGATCAAGTCTCTCTTCCCGGTCAAGAGTGAAGGACTCATACGAGGGGCAGAAGTCTGCTATATGGCCAGCGTACAAGAGAGTCCATTTGTCCCAGCACTGAATACGACCAGTTTGATAAGCGTGGATTGCGGCTCGGATGTTGATATCGCCAACGGGACACTCGTTTCGCTCAAGAGATGCAGTAAGAAGACTTATTCGATCTTGGATCCGCTGTCGCTTGGTAGACTCAAGCCCATTACTAGAGAGTCAGCCATTGTCACTATTACGAAGCGGCTTCACTCACACTGGTATCAAATTCTCATCACATTCCTCCATGTCTTTATACCTGCGCCTCACCTTGTCTAATTGTTTTTCTAAACCCGACAAGTCTGCACGTGGTTGTGTTATGCGAGCATTCTCGACAATGGCTTCCCACTGGAGGACTAATCGCTCTGCTTCTTCCACTCGGCTTAGATTGTCCCCAAGCGATTCACCGATAGCCAGGGGTGGCTTCCAGTCCGGAGGAACTGGTCGCTGAGCCCTTTTTGTAGGCTCAGGAGCAGCGGTGGAAGTCTCCGTGGACATATCTGATGAGCTAGTAACAGCAGATTGTCGTCTTACGGATTGCCCTTGTTGGCTGAGGACTGGAAAACTTTCCTGCGATCTCTCGGTGTGAGATGCTTGTTGTGAAGGTTCCACCTTATGCCTCTCCTGTATACGTTGACTTCGCCTAAGCCCAAGGTTGATTTCCCTGTTGGCTGGGTTTCGTCCTGGGCGCCATCCGTATCCAGCAACAGATGACAGGTCATCTGTGGTTTGCCGTAAATTCTGGCGGTTGGAATACTTCGCGTCGGAATCACTCTTGGTGTTCGTACTGCCCTTACCCGCCATACTTTCAATTGTGCTTTGCTGTCAACGGGTGAGTGCGGGATAAGCGATTGATGGATGGCTCTCTTTAATTTGACAGCATCCTAATTCCTTACATCAACGTAAAGACTCAAGTCACCAAATATCTCGATGAGTTCTTTGTCTTGCTAATCGGCAAGCAATGTCACCACCCCAGTTTGTGGCGCTCTGTTGATGGACAAAGAACTCACCAGTTACCGTCACCTCCCTTCGCTCAGGCACTAAATGTAATTATGCCCTAGTAGCATCTATATTCTGAAAAAGTATTTTTGGCAAACGGGAATGAAAGCTCTGTGCTCCATGTGGAGCGGCCTTGCCGACGTCTTTGTTGTAGATACCTATTGTGAGTAAGATTTGGAGGGTGTCAGTGCCCTTGCTGGTTCCTAAGACAGCTCTTTGTCCTTTGCTTGCTACCAGGTAGTAGTCTTTGAGCTCTTGTATAGACGAAATGTAGGGAAGCCTTGTAAAATTCCGTTCTTTCATTTCCTTAATTCTCCGCTGTTCACTTGTCTCTTCTTTCTTCTCGACTTTTTCTGAACATCTATTCACCACTAGACGATTGTTATTACCTGACCTTACGATGAAGCCAATGGACGAGAATAACACTTCCCAAATGCCTGGGTCAAATCCTAGCGAGAGCGCTCCTTTGGGAGTTAGGGCGACAGCTTCTGGTGGCTCACGCCTCCGTCTCCGTGCAAAGAGAATTCAGAAGCTCTTAGGTAAGGCGACACGGTCATTGAATCCTCTGATCAGGTTACTGATGTACTTCAGAAATGATCCTCATGACTTTCCGTTACGACTTCCAGAACCTCCCACCCGAAGCTCAGCAAGCATACTCGCGCTTTGAACAAGACAAGAGTTTTCCCAAGTTCGCTGTTGGATTGAAGCGTTTGCTTTTGAACCACTGTCTTGACGAATTTATGAAAGGATCTCTTGGGTTTCTACATGCTGCCGTCGACTTGTTCGCCAATAGATATCCTCAACTGCGTCTTCAAGAGCTTCTTGATGGTATGGTTGACGTCTTTAGCAATAAAATTAGATACTGACTACTTTTTAAAGAGAAAGAAAGTCTTAGGAAGACAAATGTATCGAAACAAGGCTCTGCTTCCTCTGTTCAACGGTCCAATCCGCGACGTCAAGCGAAAGTGGAAACTCGACGTAACAACCAGGCCACGGAATCCGATGAGCCTTCAGAGCGTAAACCACCTATTCAGTGTCTATTATTTTACGAGTAACATGCTGACATTTACACCAGCTGCCGCAAATGCAAGATTGGCGAAGACTCTGACGGTGGGTTCACAAACTCGCCAACGGAGACTCCAGCGTGGGCAGCTACTAGATTTCGCTCATATCAATACAAGTCCTTTACTACCACCCTATGGCGCTATTGATGGTCAATCAACTGTAGTTCAGGCCAACGACGGCCGAACTGGCTCGACACAAGCTCCTGAAACTGCTAGTAAGCAAAAAGACCGATCTATCGCTATCAGTAACCCACTCATACCAGGATTCATAGTCAGCACTCGAACCCTCACCGAGAATGTAGCCCCCGGTGATGGAAAGTCACGATCAGAACTTAATGAAGCCTGGCTCAGACACTACATCAAGTCCCGTGGTGGTACCAAGCTTGACTTCAACCTCTACCCCTACAAGGGATGGAAGATTGAACAGCCAAAGGTCCTTCTTCATCGGGCTCGAAACTTTCTAGCAGATGAGGACATTGATCGGACTTTGGACTGGGCCCAGAAGTTTGCGGAGCTGGCCGAGTACTTCTCATATCTCCTCCACAACTGGCAAGGCGAGGACTGGGGCGCTGAGCTACACGAGGTCATTGACATGCTTCGTACACACTGGTTGTTTGAACAATATCACTATGGAGAGCCCAAGTTGCACGCCAAGTTCGATAACGTGTGGCCGAAGGAAAGCAAGCGACTGCCACAACTCTCGGGCATTGAAGGTACCATTGAGAAGCAACAGGGACCAGAGAATGATGACATGGGAGAGAGGAGGCTGCTCCTCAACCAGATCCGCCCGGCCATTGATGTTCACTACAAGATGCCTTTGAGTACCCTCGAAGAGTATGTTAAGAAGTATGCATCGGGAGCCAGCGAATTCTGGTTGAAAGCTCCTGTTCTCTTCGCTCCTCAACGCGAGATGGTTAATATTGAGAACAGGACCTTTGAGGACTGTGTCTCTAACAGTGTAACGAAGACCTTGGAGGCTATCGACCTTGGCGAGAAATTGTGTGATCGAAACGATGAGGCACCTCACCCTGAGCCACTTTTTAACTTTGCCAAACTCCGGGGAGCTCGACGTGCAGCTCTCCAACAAACCCTAAGCTGTCTCGACAATGCTGAGAACTTTGCAGTCTGCAATGTCTGGCGTACATTCATTCTGCCCCCACCAAAAACCCCAGAAAAGCCAGATGCTGGCATCATCTTCCCTGTTATACAGGTGGCCGATGCCTCTGAGAAAGAAGCTCGTGACCCTTTCAGCTATACCCTGGCACACAACTGGTACATCAAGGCAGAACGCTACTGGGCAGATTGGACGCGAGAGCATGCTGTTAAAGAAGCCTATGGCCATAAGTTGTGGCTGGGATGCAAGGAGCCGATCATGAACCTTCCGCATAACTTCAAGGGGCCATACATTCATGATTATATAGATTTTGAGATGAAGAAGTCCTTGGTGCTCTTAAGAAAGTGCGAGACCTTATGGAAGCGAATCAAGATCCAGGAGCACACATCAGGACGATCTTTTCTGGGGCATGTTCTCATGTCCATCGCTAATGGCGTCAAGGACAAGCCCTGGGATGAAATGGGTCTGGACTTCGGAAGCGAAGAATTCGTTTCTGGCTCTCGAGTCTTGGCTCACATCAGACCCAAAGAAGAAGAATTTCTGCACCTGCTGGGCGAGCGTTCCTATCATACTAAGTCGTTTGGTACCCGGCCATGGCTAGAGGATACAGAGTACGACGATCCTCTATTTGAACTGTTCGCGCAGAGAGTCGAGGATATTCTTGATGCAAAGGGTTCAGATCCCTACCGCATAGGACATTTGGACGAGTTCCTCGAGGAAATCAACCGTGATTGCGATGGGCCGGTGAAACGATGGCGTTTTGCTAAGGAATTAGCTCTTGAAGCTCTCAGGGCTCTTGAGAAAAAAGAGAAAGTTGGGTGAGCTCATTGCATTCTTCCTTGCTGAAAGCTTTGTACTAACCAAACAGGTTGGAAGAAGACGACGGAGACATCACCGTGATCTACCCCGGTACTAATCTTCATCCTGAGGACCGTGTTAGATGGTCCAAGATGGACAATGGCATGGACCAACACTTGCCGCTTGTGCAGTCTCCCCGAGACGAGGCATTCTCCGACATCTCTGAGGACAATTTCGATAAGCCTCTTGACATTGACGACAACACCTTTAGGGGCACTAACGACAACATTGCTGAGGGAAATAACGACAAAGATGAGGTTGACACCATCTCAACAGATGTCAGCGTCCCTGAATCCGAGGATCTTGGAGACTACATGTTTGGACTGCCCAAGATCAAAAATCTTCGGAGCTGGGAAAAGCTTATCAACGATAAATCTGTCAAAGAGGACAAGCTCAAGACACTCGAGTTCTACAAACGTCTTGGCTTTCGACTTGGAAAGACCATTCATGACCTTCGCGCGAAGCAGACACAGACCCGCCAGCTCACGCCCGAACAGCAACAATCAGACCGTATGTTCCTCGACGACATCGTGCGATTCTGGGAAGATGACGCAGTGAGACGACCCAACGATCCTAAGAAGAACCCGAATAAGGTCGGCCCTATGCGTTACGATCGTGTCACGCCGAAATATCGAGACATCGTCAAGATGGCAGAGCCAGAAGCTTACGATGAAGCGTGGCAAGCAGGGATGCAAGAATCCCATCTCGACGAGAAGGACGGCTCACGCGAGGCAACCATAGAGCTTGTTCGCAAGGGAATCATTCGTGAGGCTCACGAGAACAAGAGCATGTTGTTCCCAAGTCGCATTGAGCGTTGTATCAATGAAAAGGGCGAGACAGTTCAACTACCGCGTCGTCGTGAGCCAGTTTGGTCCTTTGCACATCCCGAGCGAAGAGGAAAGGCGCCACGATATTGGGACATCAACCGTTGGCCAGTTCATCTACAGAACAAGGAGAAATATAACCGGTTCGACTACATGAAGAAGTCCTGCGATGACAGGGAGTTCTCCGAATCCTGGATGCGCCTCTCGATGCGCGAGCACAAGAAAAAGAATTCATCACCAGTGGTTTCATCGCCAGATATCTCATCATCAGAGCCGTCTTCGCCAGAGATTACGGAACCTGTCAAGACTTCAAAGTCTACTACAAAGCCAACAGCTGAACGACAGCAACAGGCTGTAGTAACCCCAGCAAGATCGACTGAGCTGACCGAGGAGATGGACACAACAGAAGATCACACCCAAATCATCTCTGGACTTGGCCAAGAGTTCACCGTGACATTCGAGGACGTGGCTGAGTCCCGTCGCACCTTCAGACCCGGTCCTGCGGAGTATTGGCTCGGTGACACGCCTTTTCAGAAAAAGGCTATTGAAAACTACATCAGACGAGGTAAGCTTAACTTTCATAAATCTCAAGTCCCTTTACTGACACGTTACTATAGGAATTGAATCCACACCAACTCCCAACTGGCGCCAGCGACTTGCAGCTCTCTTTGGTCGGAAGAAGACTGAAGATGACCCTACGGCTTTGCCTCGCGTCGATCCTCGTGATATTCCCAAGAGCAAGCCTCAGAGCCAATCTCCTGAAGGGTCCGATGATGATGAGTCTAGTGATGAGGTCATGTCTGATATCCAGGATGTTGGTGAAGATGTTATCTCCAGCCAAGATGTTGAAATGGGGGATACCATAAGACGGTTCCCTGGCGAAAGCGAGGCTGGTCCGTCTTCAGGATTGGTTTCTAAGCAACTCTCCTCACCGATGGTCCCAGCATTCTCACCTCCTTGTCCTCCACCTTCACTGCCCTTCAGCCTACCTTCAAATGGCCTGTCTTTAACACATGAAACCCCTGAGATCCCAAAGCAAACTGGAACTGCTAGAACGGATGGGCCAAGCACAGCTGAGCGAGCGTTTAAATACTTGAAATTTGGTCAATGGTCGAGCCGGCCGCGATCTCAACCTCTGCAGTCTCACCGACTTCACCTGGAGATTGAAGAGCCTATGCTTGAGCCGATTCCTGAACTTTCTAGTGACGAGGATAGGGCCTTGCGCAACGCTCTTTATGAATCGGACTAGAGCCTGTAGTTGGCTTGCTGCGTTGATCTTTCGGATGTCTACTGTTTTTCTTGCCATTAGTAGTTAGACGTGGTATGATATTCGCATGATTTTGGTTGATTCGGCGTTTGGAAAGTTAGTTCTTGTCTCTGTAGCTTTGCAATTCTGAATCATCATCTTTCACCACGCGCAGATAGAAACGAAGAGGAACCGATTTGACTTTGTAAAAACGCAACGTGAAGGATGAAATTTCTTTTCATTCAGACCTTAAAGCCATTATCTTTCATAGCCTCAGATCCGACGTGTCCTAACCGGCCAACCTATGCAATGAAACACAAGGGATTCGTGACTCCGCGGCACCAGTTTCCAGCTCCCAGTAAACCTTTTCCCGCTCTAGTATCGCTTGCCCTCCCGCAGGGTATCGGCGTACTCGTCCAGAGGACTCCTGACAAGCTTGGTCTCCTTCCAGAGGTTGGGGGTGAGGAAACCGTAGGTGTTGGAAACAGCCACAAAGGTAGCCTTGAGGGTGTTCTCGAGGGTCTTTGTGGAACCGGCGGACGAGGTGTAGGCGTCCTCGACACCAGCGAGCTGGAGGAATCGCTTGACGGCGGGGGAGGCAACGAGGCCAGTACCACGGGGAGCGGGGATGAGCTATTTGGATCGTCAGCTTTTTGTTCTTACCACGTAATTTCAACATCTTGGATTGTTTTTCGTATACGTACACGGACGGTGACCGAACCGCACTTGCCAGACTCCTTGCAGGGCAGGGAGTGAGGCTGACCAAGGTTGGTACCCCAGTAACCTCGTCGGACGGGGATGACGCTGAGCTTAGCGATGATGATGGCGGCACGGATGGCGGTAGCAACCTCCTTGGAGGTCTTGATGCCGAGACCGACGTGGCCCTCGGAGTCACCAATGATGACAATGGCCTTGAATCGGGTTCGCTGACCGGCACGGGTCTGCTTCTGGACGGGCTTGATCTATTCGTCGAAAAAGAGTCACACGTTAGCAACCTATTTTCCTCCAAATGCCTCGGCTTCTGAAGCTATTCGCAAAGTTTCGTGGGTTCTTCTCGTTTCGCACCTTCATGACCTCATCCTTGAGCTTGGGCAGGAAGTTGTCGACAATCTGGTACTCCTTGATGGGCAGAGAGTGCAGGTAAATCTCCTCCATGCTGTTGATCTTGCCGGCCTTGACCAATCGACCGAGCTTGGTGACGGGCTGCCACTCCTTCTCCTCATTCTTGCCGCGACCACGGCCACGTCCACGACCACGTCCACGGCCGCGGTCACCGCCTCGGGATCCGAAACCACCACCGCGGGAAGAAGCTCCTCGGTCAGCCATTGTGAATAATGGTGTTGTGTTGTTGGGGGAGGGTGGGAGCGTCGAAAAAGGGTCTGCGCAAGAGGCAAGTTTTGGTGTTGTCGGCGACGGAGCGTTGCTGGTAACTTTTTCGCTGGCGGGGTCTTGCACACTGAATTTTTGGGGAATGTGCCCGTTAGCGAGCCCTAATGTGTGTGGAGTTGCCTCAGCTGTCAGGCAGAAACGAAGAGTGGGTTCTCACCTTGTACTCACCGAGGTGGAGCAGAGCCGACAAGGTCCATGTCTCTCGGTCGCTCGGTGAGCCACCTCTCATGATGGATCGGCAAACCTCCACAATCTGATCGCCTATCGCAAATCATCATGGCTTCAGTCGCATTGCATATAGACAAAAAAACTTTTGGATAACTCCATCAGTCAATTGATTCACAAATATACCTTGGAAACTATGCAAAAGTGTGGGGATGCTAGGTGACAACAAAAAAAAAAAAAAACCATTTTGCGCGTCCATTGCAGGAAACATGAGCCATGCCAGACAAAACCACGGAGGGGAATGCATCTTCATCTTCGTACACGCCTGTCAACTCCAGGCCATCGTTAAGGAGGGTATCGCAGCTCAACTACTTCGTATATCCGCCCCTATTTCAGAGCTAACACCAAGTTACATTACTCCTTCGCTGTCTTGATAATCAGGTTCTCGGAAGGCTTTACCCGTTGAGCCCACTCACTGTCATACCAATTAGCATAAACCTCATGTCCTTCCGAATGTGGTACTTACGTCCAGCTACCGTCGTAGACTCTCCTAGACTCAGGGGAACCGACGCCAGCTTCTTCAAGAGCAGTGTCAATAACACAGGCAGTCACGCCAGTACCGCAACTTGAGATAATAGGGTGCTCAGAGTCAACACCCTTCTCCTGGAATAGTTTCTTTAGCTGGTCCTTGGGGAGGAAGGTTTTGGTCTCAGAGTCCAGAACAGCACTGAAAGGAATGTTGATAGATCCAGGCATGTGTCCAGAAGATAGACCCTCACGGGGCTCTGGAGCTTCGCCTGTGAAACGACCATTTGGCCTGGCATCAAGAACTTGAACGCCCTCGGCGCCCTCCTTGTTGTAGTCCTGAGCGATCTCCTTTACCTGGTCGAAGCTTGCGATGCGGTGCTCTTCGACGTTGGGGATGGGATAAGGACAGCATTCCACACTATAGAGTTCTCCTGACTCTGTAGGAAGACCCTGTTCCACCCAGAGCTTGAAATTGTTCAACACATGAACCTTGGGGTGACCAAAGACCTTCAATGTCCAGCCCACGCGGGGAGCGCTGAAAATACCAAGCTCCTTGCTGTCGTATACTACCACTGTATCCTCTTTTCGAATGCCCAATTCGCTCATGGCAGCGGCGAAGCCCTTGGCATTGGGGAGCATATGGGGGTATGGGCTGCGCTTGTCAATAACCTTATCGAGGTCAAAGAATCGAGCCTTGGGGATTCGCTGTTCGCGAAATGTTTGAATTCCAGATCGGCCATCGTTAGGAAGAAACCAAGAGGCGCATAGAGGGATAACTCGAGGGTCAGGGCTGATCGGCGAAGGAGGGTTCTTCTTGAGAGCTTCGTCGAGCTCTTTGGGAGAGACGAGGTAGGACGAGAGGTTTCGGCGGGTGAGAAGGACAGGTCGGAAGACCTTGAAGCCCCATTGAGGGATGCCAGCTCTTGTTGAGCGGCAGAATGCAACAGAAGCCATTCTGCTGAAGTTATGTGTCGGCTTGTTAGGAGTGAGAGGGGTGTGACTCGTTGTGCGGCAAGTTCCTGAGTGGTTGATAAGAGTCAGAGTCAGAGCCAGACGGCGACAACCTGAATGAGTGATTACTTTAGAGTAGCGGGCCAGACGTTCAAGATAGAGACAGTTAGCAAGAGGCTTAACTGTCCGTCTGCGTCCGCATCACTCGGTGGGAGAGTACCCGGGGGATTGTGTGGGAGGAGGAGGAGGAGGTTGCGCGAAGGTTGATGACGAGAAGTTAGCGACCAATCGAGTCAACTTGATGATAGCACCTCAGTCTCAGTGTGGGCAAAGGTTTTGAGCTCCCACGTCTCGAGAAGCTTGGACCACCTCCATCAGTCATTTTCGCCGTTGAGTTATGACGACTTGGCGTATGGGGGCCTTCAGTGGGCTGCTGCTTGTTCAGTGGATGGCTTTCAGTGTGTGAGGTCACTGAAGCGCTTTGGACAGGCGCCCACCCCCACCATTCGGGCGCCATGGAACCCCCCGGCTCCGTGCCCGGGCAGCCCAGCTCATGTGCCTCCCCGCGTCTGCGTTAGTGCATCAAATCTTTGCTTCACCAAGCTGGAAAGGTTGCCCACTCAACAACTTGACCTCACGACTTGTCTATGCGCATATCAACATGAAAGTTACCATCAAGAAATGGAACACAGTCGCTACCTGGCGTTGGGATATACCTGAAGACGACGTTTGTGGTATATGTCAGGTCCACTTTGACGGGACGTGTCCGACGTGTAAATACCCAGGCGATGATTGTAGCCTGTGTAAGTAAACATCACATCAGACCATCCAGTTGGATGACCCCATACTAATCTACTCATCTCAGTATCGGGGAAATGCGGCCACAACTTTCACATGGTCTGAGTTTACTATCTGTTTTGTTATCGTGTTGCTGACTGTTGATTATATAGCATTGCATCTTGGAATGGATTAAGCAAGATTCATCAAGAGGACAATGCCCCATGTGTCGTCAACGTATGCCTTCTCAAACAGCTCCACAGTTGACAACTCTGAAGCTGACATGATATACAGGTTTTGAATGGAACGAACAAGCCAACGAGACGGTCTCACAGGTCGAGTAAAGATCCTCATGCATTAGGTTATGCAAGGCGTCAGGCGTTCTTCAGGGCATACATAAAATAGGTGTCAGGCATACCCACGTAGGAACATGAGCAATACGATTTCAATCGCCTACTGGCTGGTTTTATCGCAACTCTGACTTGTGCTCTTTCATTGTGCGTTGCTGAGCGTCACGACTTGAGACTCTGTTTGCTGGGAGGCAGCCCACAGCCTCGTTCTGTACAATCTCACTGCGTCAATCAACTCTTGATATGGAGTCACTTTTCATTCTCACAACAGGCTGTAGTTCTCACTGACTTGAGTGTGCAGTCAGGCTTAAGGTATGTCACAAAGCATTGTTTCTTTAGTTTTGATTTTAACTATAGTTGCTTAGGTATGTTAGACTCTTCGTGCTCTCACATCTAGCTGACATAGAGAGATTGTTCAACTATTTCTGAACGCCCAATTAAGTTTATTGTTTCATACTAACGTCGTTTCTCTGTCTGGGTAAGGATGACTCGCCAAGATCTCATCCTCAGTTTGTTTTCATAAGATGCGACAGTGAGGCGTTTGACTTGCACATTCAGAGGCAGCCGTCCGGTCGCCTTGTTGATACCGGCTTCCTGGTTCGCAACCAAAGCCATTTGCGCCGTTGCGCAACGGC
>JAATHB010000425.1:0-46618 GCA_014822075.1 Fusarium buharicum | reverse complement strand
GGTAAGGTAGGGCGGGGCACACTCCAGCTTGAGCGGGCGAACAGCAAACTATCTAGAATTCAGCCCAAGTTGTAACCTTGGACTTTGAGAGGGCCGAAAGGAGACCTAAAAGATGTCCTAAAGCTAACTATTTAGGCAGTCAAAACAATCACGACAAAGTAGCATCGTTAGTCGATAGGTACTTTCGGCAGATACATAAAGTCAGACCCAGCCAGCCTCGAGCTTTAAACTATAGCACCTCAGGCAGAACTTGGCTTGGTCTCAGCTCATTCACTTCTTTGGATCACGATAGCATCCAACTGGTACTGCTTCTAAACTTTGATACTTTTTTTTTGTCCCAAGCTCTCAAATTTGTTTGCGCCTCTACTTGCTGCAGCATCCATCCGTATAATCTCGGCTTTACCTGGCACAAGCACAAACACAAACACAGTCATAAATAAGACCAGTGGAACCAAGCTCAGACTGACGGATTGACTGACCGACATCTTGGCCTTGACCAAGCGAGCGAGCGAGCGAACGAGCCTTGGATGATAAAGAATGCTGCACTATGTTAAGAGAAAAGTATCTAGGATTCTGCATAGGCGGATGGCGGCATCGACCACTGCACCTGCCCAGACTGAATCCACAGTCATTGACACTGGCAACAACAACACCACAACCACTCCTGCCTACGCTCCTCCTCCTCCTCCTCCTCCATATCAGCCTTATCCCTTACCACCAATTTCAGTTCCCTCTACCATCTCAACAGATTCCGAACAAGAGCAGCATCGGCAAATACTTTACCCTTTACCACCGACTTCGGTCCCTTCGACAGTCTCGACATTGTCTGAGCAGAATCAAGATTACAACCAAGACCAAAACTTCGAACGAGTTTATGATCAGGCTCATGACCATGACCAAGAACAAAGACATGATCCTACATCCGTAGATACACCCCCTGGCTCGGACCTTTCAACGCCCGAGTTGGATCCCTCCATCCCCAGATACGTCCCTTACACAGAGGCCTTTCCTCTCAAGAACAACATGTTCGCCAGAAACACACGCATATATGGATGGGTGAACCCAGAGATCATGGGCGGCTTCGGTGATGATAATGAGTCCATCTGGCTTGTGGATGACGAGGATGCCACTCAAGAGCAGCAGTCAGGCATCCAACAACCTCGTCCTACCTCTTCCACGAGTCGCACCTCGCAGTCTAACCGGAGTCAACCAGCCTTCCGCTATCAAAGACCTGCATTTCTGGACGACGATGATTTTTCTTCCAGTATTCTCTATAGCACAGCCTCAACCGGCGAGACACCATCAGCCCAGAACGAGAATCTCATACCTCGACGTGGTTACGCCCCTGTATCAGCATTAATCCTCGACATTGCTGGTCTCATTGACGCGAGCATTGATCCTGATTCATCAACCTCCAACCCCCTGAACGACAAAAGCCTACCCAGTAGTCGGTCTCAACCTTCTGCTACCTCTTCTGCTGCCTCTTCTTCATCAGAAAAGCCGTACGTTGCCCTACCCGAGCAGCAGGATGATGTTATGACAACAAGACACCTCCGTCGATTGGAACGATCTGGGAGTGAAGCAGTTGATGATTTCCAGTTAGTCTCCCAAAATTTTCTTATCCCCTCAACACCGCCAACTCTCGAGACTTCTTTTGCATATTATTGAAAGGTCTTTTGTCTTTCTTTTTTTGAGAGTTTTATGCCTCATGTGGATATATAATGGCATATTCGTGAAACTCTGGCTGTTCTGAGCGACTTCTTATGGATGAAATATGCTAAGAATCTTTAATACAGATTCGGTCAACGGTACCACCAAGCCAGTGGCTCCGCATATGTGATAGTTACGCATCAACGAACACCAAGAGCTACCGTCGTGGGTGATTTGGAATGTGTCGTCTGTGCTGACATCAAGGGCGTTGATGCTTTCCCCCGTTTCTCTATAACGGCGACATGTACGCATTCACCGAATACATGTCTCGATTGTATACAATTATCAATTGAGTCGGACTTGAGCAACAAGCTGTGGACTGAGATCAGGTGCCCCGAGTGTCGTGAGCTGCTGGAGTATGCCGACATCCAGCGCTATGCTAACAGGCAGACCTTTGCAAGGTATGAACCTGGCCTTGAAATCCTTCAACCACAACTGACATGCTCTAGGTACGAGACGCTAGCTCTGCGAGCTGCTATGTCAGAGGCCGAAAACTTCATCTGGTGCACTTCGGGTTGCGGTTCTGGGCAAATTCATGAGACTGGATCTGCTCAGCCTACTGTCACCTGCCTTCACTGTAACCATCGCTCATGTTTCCATCACAACGTTCCCTGGCATGAGACTTTATCGTGCGAGGAGTACGATCAGCTTCTTGCGGATCCAGAAAACTTTCGCTCACGTCTCGAACTGGAAAATGAAAGGTGGTCAGAGGCGCAACAGGCTCAGCTAGAAGCCAATAGAGCTATTGCTCAAGGCCTTTTGGCCGAAGACCAAGCTGAGCTGAAGCGCCGAGAGAAACAAGCTCGCCAGGAGAGAGAACAAGCTAAGCAGGCATCGGAACTAGCACGAAAAATTGCCGCCAGAAGGAAGAAAGAAGAAGATAAGAGCAAGGCTACTGTGAACCGTACGACGAAACCTTGCGCCGGATGCGGGTGGGCGATTGAAAAGAATCGAGGCTGGTAAATACCACTCCAACCCTGAGTTTTGTTAATGTTGTATCGTGTTTCTAACTTTTCATAGCTCACACATAACATGTAAGTCCACCGACCCCTTCTTATTGCCCTGTCCTCCCCATGTCCCCATCCAAAGGTTTAGTCGCCTGCTACCGATGGTGCGTTCGCACAACACTTCATGCAACTACCCTTCACATATACTAAGTAACCGTTATTAGGTATTAAATGCCATTATGAATTCTGCTGGGGCTGCAATCTACCGTGGGCCCCAGGCCACAACACCAATTGTCGTGGCTGGCGGCCCTTCTAAGGAGAGCTCAGTCTCGTGCCCCTGACCTTTGTACCTCAGATAGAAAGATTTTCTTGGCTTAGCAAGAGGATCTATGATTGGCATATTCTCAATTTTGATTAGAAGCTATCATGTGTACCTAATGGTGTCCCAGAGTCATGTGTGGCTTTTACAAATCTAGTCCGTATTTTCTCTTTAAATCAACGATCCTTTTGCTCATATCTGAGGCCCGAAGGGCAGACGGGTGAGATTGACAACATCACCAGCTCACCGTGGACAAACAGGGAAATTCAAAGCTAACTTACCATACCTCATAGGTATGAAGTGCAAGCACGAATTCTGTTTTGAGTGCGGCGCAAATCACAAAGACATCTTGAGTGGCGACAATAGTGTCCATAAGGAGACGTGTCCCTACCACCCCAATAATCTAGAGGGCTGAAGACACGATGCAAAGGCACGATGTACACCTATCGAGACCATTACGTACCATCTGGGTCTTTCTTAGCACGTCAATTATGGCGAGTTTTGTGATATAGAGTTGGCCCCTGTTGGTTTGTGATACCCCTATGATTGATCGTTGACTTTACATACAGAGGACGTGAAGCAATATCTACTACATACTACTCAAAACGCTGCGTGAAACGATGAATCTTGATATTATACTGGCATTGATAAGATCTGGCACAGACCCCTATTGTCTGAGAGAGGGGGGATACATAGGCATGTATACATTGATTGATTGGCCGCGAGTGAAGTACGCCTATCTCGAAACACCTGAAGTAAAAACACAGCTCCATCCAAATGTTTATCCCTGGGTATTCAAAACCACTTCCCACTCTATTCCTATCTAAGCAGCTGTCAACTCGGCAATACGACGTTCTAGCTCAGGAACCTGGCGCAATCGAACTTCGAGCTCTTCCTTCTCGTCCTCGAGCTTGAGACGTTTATCGGCGTCGAGCTTGGTGAAGACGTAGTTACCCTGGCCATCAAACTGAAGAATGTGCGAGTGGTACTTCCACAAGCTGCGACGATGGCTGACAGTCATGAGTGTGACACCCAGCGCCTTTGCTGTATCGTACATGGCCTTTTCTGTCTCGAGAGTGACGCTGCTGGTACACTCATCGAGGATAGCGTACTTGGGTCGGTGGTAGAAGAGACGTGCCATGGCGACGCGCTGCTGAAGCCCGCCCGAAAGAACATCGCGCCACTCGGCTTCCGCGTCCCAGCCTTCGTCATACAGCTCCGGGAGGTTCTCGAGGCCGAGGATCTTGAGGTATTCGAAGAGGTCTGCGTCAGTGACACCACGGGCGCGCATCTGGCGAAGGGAATCTGGGTAGATGATCTGCTGGCGGAGAGAGCCTCGGGATAGATAAGGACGTTGAGGGATGTAAAAGATGGCGTGGAAAGGGGGCTTGTACACGGTACCACCGTAGACAGGCCAGAGACCGCCGAGAATGCGGAAAAGAGATGACTTGCCGCAGCCGTTGGGACCAACGACAAGAAGGTGGTCCCCGTGTTTGAGGCTGAAAGACAATGCCTTGATCAGTACGTCTCCATTGGGGGAGATGATAGGCCTAGGAGAATAAGGGGTTAGTTTTGATACCACAACAGAGCGAGATCTTGACTTACACATCGATAAAGGTGATATCGTTACTTTCGTGAACCGTTCCACGGCCCTTGAGAACCGCTTCGTTGCCTTCAACGCCCGACGAGGATACGAGCTTCTTCTCAAAATGGCCGGCATGAACATCGTCCATGACATCCAGGAGAGAGGCGACTCGTGATGTGTAACCTGCCAATTCCATCACTTCCCTGTAAGAGAACATGATGCGTCCGAAAGCGTCGGATGCAGAGAGAAGCATTCGCCTGTTGGTGACAAAGGCCTCTGTCCGGTCACCCATGTTCATTGCGATATGGCCGGGCATCTTGATGAAGACGGGGACACTGCAAAGCATGAGACCAAGTGCACCCCAGAAGTACTTGATGACAAAGTCCTCCATAAATCCATGGTAAAAGCGCCGTCGGAGGATGTAGTTGACGTGCTTGATGAGGGTAAAGTAGCCCTTGTCTAACGTGTCTTTCTCGGCGTTGTGGCCACCGTATAAAGCGATTTCCTCGCTATAATCGATGAGACGCGAGTGTTGGAACCTGAACTCGCCTTCCAACCTTGCTTCGTCTGCGACGTATTTGCCAAATGGTGGAGTGAGTGCCCTCATCACATTGGCCGATAGTTGAACAAGGAGCGACATGAAGACGACGCCTTCACCGCCAACGCTCTTTGATAAGGACCAGGTGTAAATGGTCTATAAACGGTCAGTGATGCGTGCATGAATAGAGATGAGAAGACTGACCATGTCGAGCAGAGGTTTAGCTAGGTTGCTGTACAGCTCAGCCAGACTGTTTGAAAATTTGGACACATCGACAGCAATCAACTGATCAGGGTTCTTTATTCGGTCATCCAAAGCTGAAATACCATAAAAGGTTAGATTGGATAAGTATTTGTCGTGAATATGTTGTGTGAGCCGCGATCGATACTTGAGCGACAGTTCGGCTTGGTGATAGGATAGCTGAAGGTATCATCAGTAAGAAGAATAAAGCGACATGTCACAATTAAGCTCACCATGGAATTTGTAAAGGTCGCTGGAACCGCGATCAACATCCACCATACTATGCGCTTCAAAAATTCCTTTCCGTTGCCTTTGACCAGAGCTTTGACTATAGCACCATCCATCTCGGCTACGCGCAGACTGATGAGCGTCCTAAGAACCAAGAAGAAGCTATGACTCATCAACAACCTCGCCTCGTTACTGCGCCATCCGGGAACAACAATCTTGAGCAGTCGTAATAGCGACCGAAAGAACTCGCGATTCAACTCGACCTTCTTCCGTGGTGTTTCCTCACTTCCGCTGGAAGTAGTACCGCGACGGGCTGCGCGCTGTACAGCTTCACGCGCCGAAGCTGCCTTTTGCTCGGAGATGGCAAGACGTATGCGGTTCGCAAGAGCGACGAAGAGTGTTATCCAAACAGCGCGGGAGATACGTGTGCGATTGGAAACATAGAGAGTAGTAAGTCGAGAGACGATGCCGCGGAGGGTGCGATCGCCTGGCAAGGCGATCTTCGACTGCGAAGCCATGGGAGGGCGGTCGAAGAGCCTCAAGACTCTACAGCTAGACAAATCGAGTGTCGCAAAGCCCTTTGGTATAGTCGAGAATAGTCCAAGGTTGTAGAGTCGTTCAAACCAGAGCGAACCGAGGCGTATCGACGGTCACGTCACAGACTACCAAAGACAGGAAGGCATGAGGAAATCCGAATCCGGATCGGTAAAGGGAGTTGTTATAGACAAATTTCGTACAACATAAGGCTGGAGACAGAGAAAAGGGGGCAGTATCAAAGATGTTGAAGGAAGTAAGATTGTTGCGCTACATGACAAAAGAATGTCTTGTGA
The DNA here is from genome assembly GCA_014822075.1 of Fusarium buharicum. Classification (NCBI taxonomy): domain Eukaryota; kingdom Fungi; phylum Ascomycota; class Sordariomycetes; order Hypocreales; family Nectriaceae; genus Fusarium; species Fusarium buharicum. The sequence continues at coordinate 40,221 of JAATHB010000425.1, read as the reverse complement.
GCTTCATCATATCAACCACGGGCCTTCCCCATACAGAAAGCTTCCTCGGCCAAAGAATCTGGGGCAAGCGCATGGCAGGCGCCTCCCCACACTTTCCCCCAGCGAGCTCGGCATGTGATTGACTGTTAAATCATTGACATTTGATTCACTAGCCACATTCAGAACACAGCCACAAAGCACTTACAGCATCAGCCACTTTTCGCGGGGAATAACGATTTATTTTTTGATCGCATTCGCGGGGCAACTTTCTTTTTTGTGACCGAAAACTACCTTTCGCATATTCCACCAAATCGCCGCCCGAACGAACCGCAAACATGTCCGACGACGGTCTTTCCATTTACGACGAGGTCGAGATCGAGGACATGACCTTTGACGAGGCCATGGGAGTCTACCAGTTTCCTTGTCCTTGTGGCGACAGATTCCAAATTACACTCGAGGACCTGCTGGACGAGCAGGACATTGCTGTCTGCCCTAGCTGCAGCCTCATGATCCGAGTCATCTTTGACTTGGTATGTTTTATAGACTTCTGGCCATGTTTCGCAGCTAATATTTCCTAGGACGATCTACCGAAGCCTCCCCCTTCCAGCGCATCTGGTGGCCAGGTTCCCATCGCCGCCTAAACCAAGTTCAAGTACGATAACACAAACACGGCCGCGACCCTCTGTGAGGACAGGCCCAATACGGCGACGTTGGCAACGCATGCGCCGCGCCCTAATTACAATACCCCGAGACCTCAAGTTGTGCGAGACCTGATAGCGGCAAAGTAATGGCATCAGGTAGTTCACCTTGGCGGCATCATCGACCCGACCATATAAGAGAAGGAAAGCTCTCATGGACCAGGGAAAAGGGAAGCGACAGGGTACCCTGAGCCCAACCTAGCTCAAGGTGGTTTTACGTATGTAGCATCGGCCTTGTGTCGCCGCCACAATCAGTCGACTTGCAGGGGAACGAGCGGGAAGGATGATGGCGATAAGCACACAAAATCACGGCCCGGAAATTAATTTTCCGTTCGGCTTTTATCGACAGGGCATAAACTCACTTCTTGGCTCGACCCATAGATAGCCAAGCTACTAAGTTAACAAGCTCAGAGATAAGCGTTTTGAGGCTCAAGGGACCAAGACACATCGATCACGAAATGTTTAGTTGATGGTGGTATGCGATTAGTATTAATATAATCGAAGCGATCTCGCTCCATTGATCTATCTATTCTAGTCAGGACGATCATGTTCCCGATCTATTTCCATCGAAAGTTAACCGCGCACCAGCACGTTCCTCCAGGACGATGCAAACATGTACATATCCTCATATCCACCAGCCTTGCCAAAACCTAAGAAGACATTCTAAGGAATTTACAGGGCAAGGGCAACAGCGACGGCACCAGCGAGACCGCTGAGGCCGAGAGCGGCAGCGCCGTTGGAGGGAGTGGTGCCCTCAGAGCCGGAGCCGGAGCCAGAGCCAGAGCCAGAGCCAGAGCCGGGCTTAGTACCGTTGTTGGCTATTGGAGTTGTTAGTTTTAGATGTTCGAAAAGACTGAGGTATCGTGAAGAGGGTTAAACTAACGGGCACCGGGAGTAGCGACGGGAGTAGCAGCAGGGGCCACAGGGGTCTGGGCAGCAGCCGCAACAGCGACGAAAGCGAGGACAGCGGAGAAGGCGTGCATTTTGATGGTTTGTTTGTGGTTTGTTTTTTCGAAGAAAGATTCGGATCGGGAAATGGAGTCAAACGAAAGACTTTGCTGGTTTATATAACGATTGTGGTTTGTTTGTTTTAATGTGTGGATGCTAAGAGAAAGAAACGTCTGGAGGAGCAGAGGAGGCTCGACTCCTATATACCCGTGGAGCATTCAGGTTGGCAAGGATTCCTTCGAGGCATTGACTCTGGCTCTCTTGGTCGGTCGTTACATGATACCAGCCCCAGGGGGCGGTTGCATCATCCCAACCCCAAGCCACCCACTTGTTTTGAAGCCTCTGGATGGAGTAGTGTAGCACCATCTCCACCGACAGCCCAGGCCTTGGAGCTTGGATATCACCCAATGCCAGGGCCTCGACATGGAAGTTGATCCGGTGCGTCAGTTACAGAGTCAGGGTCCACTCTGGTTTGTCGAAATCAAGGCAAAATGTCGACGCAATGTACAGTGCAGTGCAGTATGTACAGTGAGAGTATAGTGTGTAGGCCTCAGGGCTGGGCTGGGCTGAGCTGTAGTAATGCAATAGACTGCAGTGCGTGTCAACAAAAAAAAACAGATGATAGTACAGCCTCGCGCGAGCCGCCTGGTGATGATGGCGTTGCTAGTTGAGGTGCTAGACCAGACCAACGACCATCACATCTGCCGCCCTATGCACAAGGGCAAAGAATTGATTTGTTGATGCACGCACACCGCGGAACGCAGCAGATAGCCTATCCTATCCTATCCTATCTCCATGTCCATACATAGGTATGTACTGCCGAGTAAGCATAGCCGTACCGTACCGTACCGCACTGCAGTCTGCAGTTTTATCAGCCATGCCTGTCAATACCCAATACCGGCTTACTCGAAAGGAAAAACAAGGTTGGAGGCTGGCAGATGGCGGCGGTTGATCGTCCTCTTCCAAACATCTTTGGCTGGGCAACAGGGGAGAAGTCTAGAAGGAGACTCTATCTTGCGTCATGCTCACTGCACTGTACTGCATCGCTGCCCGCTGCTGAATATCATATCCCTGATGCCTTGAATCAGTTCAGCAGTGGTTGGGGTTTTGGACCTTTGGAGGGTCGGTCGTTTGGGGGTGGTGGAGGTGGAGGTGGATTGCGCAAGCTTTCCAGTTTCCTGGCCAAGGCTTTGGAGAGTGAAAGAGGGAGTTTCTAAAAACGGAACCAGGATATGCAAAGATAACTGGAGACTGTTGTACAACCACACTGTCTCTCCTATCAATACACGCCTAGGTACATGCATACGTACCTATCTAGGTATCTACAGGAGAGCGAAGAGAGAAAAATACCTAGATAATGCTGGCTTTGGCTTTGCGCGAATAGCGGTTGGCTGCAAACGATTGCCCACCCCTGCTCCCGCATCCAATTCATTGGCCATCCACCATCCACCATCCACCGTCCCTGAAATCTCGCAGTTTTTACCGTAGCCGAATCTAGCTGGGATCTCTGTTGAGGCTCGCTCGGGCTATTGTAGATCTGTGTTTTATTTTTTTTGTGGTTCTGGACGCGCAAGCAAACAAGTACTGTAGCCCAGGCCAGAGTCTGGCCATTTACTATTGATTACTAGAGCTGCAGTAGACTAAGGGGGGCCCGGATAAGGGGAATAAACATGAGGGGATAATCTTGGAACCCCCAGCCACTGATGACCTTGCATTGCATACTAGGTACCTCTACTCCGTACCGACCTACTACTGATCGATCACTTTAAAGTCGGTCACTAAAAAAGAAGAAGCTTCAAGATTGAACGGATCCTATTCTAACAAGGGTCAAATAGTGGAGTTTTAGTGGTTCCACAGCAACCAAAGTGCCTTCTCCTTCCATTAGCGTACCTCCGGACGCGCAATTGATGGATCCCAGTTTTGTTTTCCTAACCTCCAGGCTCCAGCCTCCAAACTCGGACTCTTAATCTGAATCAACGGGTTGAATGCCCCGAGCGAGATAGGGATAATGATTAATGACCCTTCAATCTTTTTCTCCTTTTACCGAAAAATGCCCCCATTTTTTCTCCATGGTCAAGCTTTTTTCCCTACCCGTGCCCCCTTTTGTTTATTTCTTCCTTGATTGAATTAATTAACTCGCTTGCTGGGGTGCTTGTTACAGACCGATATGAAGAAATGCAAGACGGAAATATTCAATACTGAGACGTCCGCCCCCTGCTGTCTTCGGAGAAAAAAAATCTCAAGAATATTTCGGTCAACCCTCCTTTTACAGTCAGTAATTAATTAAATACATTACAAGTCAATCAAGCGAACGAATAGATCAAGGGCTTATTACACTGCGTCGTCTTAATTGCTATACCCGGTTCCCCTAACCCTCCCTCATCACCTTCTGCAACTCGCTTTGCTTCGCCATGAATCATGTACATGGGTTTACATATTTGTTTCTATTTTCATTCTCTTTCACTAACTGTCGCCTTATGGTGGCAAAGCACGGCCTGCTGAACGCAGTCAGCGCATTCAATAGCGTAGGTACTCCCGGTAATAAACTGAGGCAGCCCAGCCTACCTACCATCCATTCACATGAACCTCATTCAAAGATCCATCCACGCCTCACGGACAATATTGGCAATGCCGCTGCAGGCATAACAAAACAAGCCTTCTCTAGTATAACTGATCGGCAACTTTTTCCATTTTTAAATCAATACAACAGATCTCTTGATCCACATACACGCACATCCCACGCAGGAACACGCAACATCCCAGGTGTATAGGTATACGTACTCATGTCTAACGTAGTAACAACAGGGAACATCTTATTTTCTCCCTTTCCTTACTCAAGCCTCGACGTTCTCGAAGAAGAATGTTGGCTGGCCGGGAACTGCTTGCTCGGCAACTGGCACGGAAATCTCAACCTCCTTTCCATCTGCAAGGTTGACACCCTTCTTGCCACCCTCCTCTACGGAAAGCACATCGCATACAGCCAGGCCTGCCGTTCGCTTCAGGCCAGGCACCATCTGCATGAGTGTCTCCTTTTCGTCAAACGCGAGCTTCTGTTCTAGAACCACACTCGCTGGCTCGCCGGCCTGGAGTCGCTTCTTGAGGCCCTGCACGAACGGCATCGCCTTCTTCATCTCTCCCATCTTGCCAATCTTGCCGTTCAACTCCTTGTCATTGACGGACTTGGTCTCCTCGTTCCACATCTCCTTGAGCAAGTCAATGTATTTGGCTTGCCACGCTGGGAACTTGTCCGTCACGAAAACGGTCAGCTTCTTGGGCTTCTTGGGGTCAAACGACGTCTCCTTGCCCTTGGCCTTCTTCTTCAGTTGCAGACCCTCAGCCGAGTTGACGTTGGAAGCAGTGGTTCGCACGTAGTCTCGCTTTGCCGACAGAGAAGCATCCACTGGCTTGAACTCGGGGAATAGCGCATTGTGGACAGTACCCTCCTTCTTCAGCACCTCGAGCCAGATGTACTCGGACCAGTGAGGAGCGATGACCGCCAACAGGAGCACCTGCAGCTCGATGTATCGGAGAACGATGTCCTTGTGCATCTTGATGTTGGCAGCTGCGCAAGCCTCGCGGTAAAAATCACGAGCAGCCGTCAACTCATAAAGTCCTGCCTTCAGCGCTAACTTGTAATTCGTCAACCTGTACTGCTCAACAGCCTCGTTGGAAACCGCATTCAGGTCGTTGTTGAAGAGAGCATCCTGGAACGAGTTGAACTCTCCGCTTCGAAGCTGATCCTGATCCCGAACAATCTCCTCGCACCACTCCTTCAAGTTGAACAGTCGCAGAATATTGTTATCGGCAACATCTTCCTCAAAGTTGGCATCGTTCACGCCGTCACCTGCATCGGCAAGCGCAATACGAGAAGCGTCCGCACCGTATTTGAGGGTCAGTTCCCGAAGAGTCATGAAGTTACCGGTACTCTTGCTCATCTTCTCACCGTTGAGCATCAGATGACCGTTGGCACGCACACTTCGAGGCCAGTACTCAGGGGGGAACATGGCCAGGTGGACGTACAGGAAGAAAGTCAGATGGTTGGGGATAAGATCCTTTCCGGACACTCTCACGTCGAGAGGGTAGAAGTACTCAAACTCGCGGCGCATGCTCTCCAGCGTTGCCTTGGGGATCTTGCTGCTGTTGAGGATTTCGTCGCTGAGCTCCCGGCGGCAGAAGACGTAGTCCCAGACCTCGTCAACCATCTGCTCGGGTCCGATGTCGCCAGTGCCCTTTGTTTTACCAAAGAGATCCTTGTGTAGGAAATGTGCGACTGTGTAATAGGCCATGTAAATGGTTGAGTCACTCAGACTCTCAACCAGGAATTGAGGGTCCCAGGGCAACTTGGAACCCAGACCGAAGCTTCGGGCACAGGCCCACTGGTTCAGCCAGTTGAGGACACCCTCGAAACTGTTCTTCGTCTCTGGCGTGTAAGTGTTCATGCCGCTGTCGACCCACTTAAGGGCAGTCTGCTTCCATGACTCCTCGCCGTAGTCCAGGTACCATTGGTCCATGAGAGAAACGATACAGTCATCGCCAGATCGGCTGACAACCTTACGCTCAGGTTCAGAATAGGCAAAAGCCTCGCCAGCATCGATCAGCTGCTTTCGGACCTTGGGCTTGGCAATCTCAACCTTCTCGCCCTTGAACTCGCCAACCTTGAGCACACCCTGGTAGAAACCCTCCTTGTAAGCCAGCTCTTTGGCCTCTTCCAACTGCTTTGTATCCTTAGGGGACGCAATCTTGAGCTTCTTGACCAAGAAGGGAGCGCAGAGGTCGCCATAGGTAGGTGTGTCAATAATAGGGAAGATCTCAAGCTCAGCCCACTCCTTTTTGATGCCGTAGTAATCAGCCTTCTTGGCCAAGTCGGTCACAGTAGCGTAGTCATCAGGACTGTCAGAGGGTACAGAGGTAACGACACCGGTACCCTTTGTAGGGGAGACAGTCTCCATGGGCAGAATGCGAACGCCTTCTTTGTGCAGAGAGAGGGGGGCGTGGACCAGAGAGCCCACGATATCGGAGCCAACAATATCAGCCACCTTTTCGATAACACCTTCAGTAGCAAAGATGCCCTGATAGGCCATGTTACGTGCGGCCCGCTCAGTCATAACATAATAGTCGGTCTCATTGACTTTGAAGACACCGTAGGTGATCTTAGGACCAACGAAACAACATGTTTGGCCAAACATCGTCTCCGGTCGAAGCGTCGCCGCAATATTGAAAATGTTCGAGTTTTCCGGAAGCTTACCCTTGAGAGTCTCAGCGGCCTTGGGAGCCCACTCCAGAACCTTGAGCTTCAGGGCAGTGTACTCTTGGGGACCAACAGCTTCGCCCTCAGCTCGGTCGTGGTCCATGCAGGGCTGGCCATCCTTGATAGAATAGATAGTATATCGCTTGCCAAATTTGATCTTGTTTAGCTCCTTCAGACGGTTCATCTGCCATCGGACAAAGGCATCATAGTAAGGGTTGGCGTCGGTGGTGACAAAGGATCGTCGCCAGTCGATACGGCAACCAAAGTTGGTGAGATCTCGAATAGCCAGAGGAGGGAAGAACTCAAGCCAGTACTGAGGATCGGCAAACAGGTGAATCTCCTCGGTTGGAATACCAATGGCCTGCATAATCTGAAATTGGTATTTCACCTTGACCGTCTTGGCGTTCAGCTTCCCCTTCTTCGCGGAGAACTTCGTTGGGTCCTCCTTGGTCTGCTTAGCAGCGGGTGCCGCGTCCTCCACGACAGACTCCTCCTCCTTGTAGCCCTCGAAGTCTCGGCCAAACAACTTGATCTCGTTGACGAGCTTGTCGGCACAGGCCTTGATAGGCATACCAGTACAGTGGAAACCCATAGGGAAGAGCGCGCGCTTGCCCTGCATGCGGGCGACACCAGCGGCGAACTCAACCTTACTGACAGAGAATGAGTGACCAGCGTGAAGAGTGCCGTTCATGTAGGGGTAAGCCATGCACCCGAAGAACTTGGGCTGCTGTTCGCGAAGTTCGGCGGCAGAGATGGAGTGGAGGGGCACCTCGTCGGTGGAGGGAGCGTTTGGCTCGAAGACATGATCCTCCTGCCATTTTTCTTGGTACTTTTTCTCGATCGCAATCAGGGTATCTCGCTTCTCAGTCTGTCGAAAAGTAGTTAGAATCTTCATCTCAAGATGCTGCAGTAAAATGGACCTGCACCTTTGAGCTCCTTGGTCTTGGAGATGTGTAGAGCCTCCATGGCCTTGGGGACAGAATCTGTGGAAGCCATCGTCGTAGAGCGACAAGACCTGTAAGGAAACAACAGTTCTCTTGTCAGTTTGCGTTCTTCAAGGACAAGTAAAAAGATCCAGGGGTAAAGAAGGTAACGCACTTCGAAAATTCCGTTTGGAAATTTTTGAGTCACCAGTTGGTAGTTGGTAGGGGAATGAAGTCGGCGTTGACGAAGGAGGGGTGAAAATCGCGGGGCAGACGTTGGTGGCTAGTGTGTGGGATGTGTGGCGGTGGTGGCGCTCTCTACTTCGTCACTTTGGAGATTCTCCAACGCCATCACACAAAGCCTCTATGTATACTCTTAGAGCCATTGAGTCGCCAGGGCAGCAAACAACACAATCACCATGTTCCCAACAATATTTCGGCGCATGGCTTCCTCCTCAAAGGAATCCCTACTTAAGAGGGCTCCTTTGACTGTAGCGAACAACCCTTACACGGCACGAAAGGTGTGGCCTCCCAACTTCAAGCAGCTCACCCACCAGCAACAACTCCGATTCGAGAAGAAGTACAAGCGTCGCATCATCCTAGCAAGTCGGGCACCGCGATGGGTAAAGGCAGTAAAGACCGCTCAGCTCTTGACAATCATTGGTAAGCATGTTGTTGAAAAGCTCGTCTCTAGACTATTGGCTGACCTAGTCCCTAGCTGCCCTGGTCTGGATCTTCTTCTACTCCGAGTTCGAATGGTGGGGTCAGAAGTATAAGCCTTCCGAGGAGGTTCGTATATGTGAATGAACAAGAAACCGCAGCTACTAACTGTGCCCAGATTCGACGAAAGACACAATACCTCTTCGGCACCGTTGATCCTGAGAAGCGATACGAAAGACGACCTGATGCGCCGCCTCCACCTCCTCCCAAAGATGAGCCCGAGTCGAAATAGCGTATTCTATATGTATATTATTCAAGTCATTGGTGTCCGGCGTTAGTTTCGTGGTGGCATAACATGTATGGATATCTTTGTAGGGAGGCTCATCCTGTACTCCGCTCTGGCATGCCTTTTAGTCCCTCTCAGGTGTCATGATCATCGTCCAGTCCAAGCAAAGTTGGCGCCCATGCCTAGACCACTTCCCAAACCAGTGGGCCCTCTTCCCTCGTTGACAGGCCGCTTTGCAACTGTCCCCTGCGCCTTGACTCCTGAAACAATGCGATCTAGATTTGTCTCTATCACGACGCCTCCTATTATCATTTCCGATAGCGTAGCATGTAGGGTTTCGAAGTTGAAGATCAGATCCAGCTCACAGACGTTCTCGAAGAGTTTATCGAGAGCCTCCACATAAACTTGGATCAGATCGATAAGCGCAAGCGGCGACTCAGTCGAGGTTGAGATGACGATAAAGTATAGGGTCGCATAGTTGCGGTATGTTACGAGTGTGGGGACATCGTTCTGCTCTTCGGAGGAGGTGTGGGAGGTGCCCGAGGCGGCGAGCAGAGGTGGTAGAGGTAGGAAGTTGCAGGATCCGGATGGTCGGTTCGAGACGAGGGTGAAGATCTCGGATATGAGGCGTTGCTGAATGCTCGTTTCCTGACAGGCGCGTTGTGAGTTAAGGACAGCGAGAGGAGAGGGTAGACTGTAACATACCAGCTGGGTATAGAACTTGGTCAGGCGAGGCTGGCCTTGGCCATTAAAGACCAAAAAAGCACTGATCATGATCAAAGACCAAGGCTCGTCGTCATGCCCTATCGCGCGTAGTTGCAAGTATAGGTAAGGGTAAGGTAGAGTTGTTTGACGGTCGATGGTGGGGCTTTGCTTCAACAAAGGCACCGCCCACGCTGATGACGGGATGCGGGAGCTGCCATGAGATACGTACCTTCAACCCCGGAAATCAACGACGCAATTGGTCAGTCGCAGCTGCACCTCAACCTCGGGGGAGCTCTTGCTTGCATCCATCGCATCACATCTTCATCTTCCCGGCCTCGGTGAATCGACAATTGACCAGCAATATAAAAAACGATTCCGATATCAACCCTAAACAATCAAGTCTCGATCTATCAACGGGTTCTATCTCGAAATTTTTATCTTTCAATTTCAACTACCAAATCTCAAAATGTCCCGACAAATCGCATCTCAAGCTTCCCGCCTGGCTTCACGAGCCGTCCGCGCAACGCCCATCTGTCGTTCAAGCTTCCGCATCGCGTCCACAGTACATGCTTTGCGACTCGCCGCCCGTCCGCAAAGCTTCTTTTCGACTACTGCATCTCGCACGCGGGGTATCATGCCCGATACTGAGCATCCTGTCAAGCCTTTGAACGAAGCCGAGGAGGTCCAGCCGACCGTTGCTGTGGCCGAAATCACCGAGGGAGAATACCATGAGCTTGCCGACGAGTATCTTGACAATGTTGTCGGCAGGTTTGAGGAGCTCCAGGACCAGCGAGATGACATCGACGTCGAGTTCTCGGTATGTATAGTTCGGATTGCGTTGCCCATGATCCCCTAGCTAACATCATGCACAGGCTGGTGTTCTTACCATCAACTGGCCCGACAAGGGCACATACGTCATCAACAAGCAGCCCCCCAACAAGCAAATCTGGCTGTCGTCCCCCATCTCTGGTCCCAAGCGCTACGACTGGTGCCTCTTTGGTGAAGGCCAGAACGAGAAGGAGGGCACTGCTGTCGGGGACTGGATCTACAACAGGGACGGCTCCAGCCTAAACCAGGTCTTTTCCGAGGAGCTGGGCGTCAATATCGGTGTACCGAGCGAGAAGTAGAGCTTCCTCCCGAGCGCCGGTACGGACCCCGCCAAGCATGGTGTTTGAGGACGAAAACGACAGCAGGGTAAAGGAACAGCGTTTACATTTCTTAAGGCGTTGACGGGCTTCGGGTAGCCTAGTGAGAATTGCGTTCTGGTTTTTATGTATTATTCATATGTACTATTGAGGTGCGGCTCAGGTTTACGGGATCTGGGGGAAGTTCTCGGCTCAGAATGTATTCAAGTTATCCGCAAATTCTTTTATCCAAATGAACGTCATAAACCTTGACGCCCTTTACTCCATACATATATGATACAAGTAGTGTACAGGTTCTCTTCTCAGTTGGTCTGTTAGCCGTCTGAGCAAAGCTGCTGGGTTCCATTCAGGCGTTGTTGTGATGTAAACGCCAAGGTTTTCGGCTTCAATTCTCTGCCATAGACCTTGGGTCAGTGTATCCAGGTCAAGGACGCATTCAGGCTATGTCCGTGAGATCTTAGGAAAACTCAGTTCATCTTCCATCGACCCTAAGTGAGACCTCAACGCAGACACAGCCCCATAGTCTTGTTAAGCATAGCAACAGTCATATCATAATGATGATAGGCTGTCTTCTTCTGAGTCTTCATTCTCATTCTACAACAACCAAACTCATCAGCACCTCCCATCTCAACCACAACGGCATGGGTCACTTACTCTCTGCGGTTATTCACCGCCCATTTTCTATGCGGATACCTCATCAGCTGTACTCGCAGCAATGTCCTGAGAATCCTGTGCTCCATACCCGACTCTTTGGCCGCCGCTTGGAGAAACCAGTTTGTCCGTCTGATGCCCTCCTTGTCATAGACGGCGCCAGGCTCACGAAAGGCCGATCGGAGTTGGTCCCGCGCCACGAAGCGATGGGGAATTGTGTATTGGACTGCCCTGAGGAGATTGCGGTATAAATGCCGATAGGCGTGTACTATTTCAATATTGCTGGCCATGGTTGTGGAATATGATTTTATGAGAGTTGAGTGTCAAGTTTGAAGCAGTATTGAGAGTGTTGAGTTGTAAAACGCACAGGCCACTTTGACCACTATGCACTAACAAATTGCTTTTCATCGCCAAACTTCCAAACTCAGAACTGCCTACCTACGTAGGTATGTCTTGTTAAAGTAGACAAGACTTCAATGATCGTTAAATTTTCCAATCAAAAGACCCATTTCTGGCTTTATTTGTATCCTGCTACTTGTTTCATTATGTGGTATACAGGCCTGATGCATCAGCCGTCTATCCAAGAGGCTCGGTCTAAAAACATATTGATCCCCAAGTAGATCTTGAAAAGAAATGCAGTAATCCTCCTCAAAGTCATATATCACCTTCATCTCATGAACTGCCTCCTATCCTGGGGCGCAGCTGGTTAATTCTTTCCCAACAATCAACTCCGCTATCCTTCAAGGCGTCGTTGCGCTATGTTTATCCAGGTGATAACACATCCAGGGCCTTGTGCGCCATCTATATGCAGATATTCTTCTATCGACTCAATTCCAAAACACTTCATCAATAGTCGTCACGTCGCGCCTCTTCCTGTTGTCCAAGAGGAGCATAGCGGCCCTGTGCGCTGCTGCCGCTGTCGGACCTGTTTCGGCCAACCACTCTAGATAACCACCCACCAACGCTTCCGTCGTTGCCGACGCTGGCCTGCATTTGAGATTGAGACTTGTTGTCGTCGTCCATCGCAGGAGGGTCGAGTGAGAGGCCGGGAATGGCAGATGAGGGTCCAAGAAGACCTCGGCCAGATCCCACAGGAGATCCGGCTCTCATCAGCGAGCCTGTCTCAGTGCCATGTATAGAGGGGGTGCCGGCAACTGTGCTGGCATCTCCAAAGAGCGAGTCCATATCTTCCAAGCGGACACCACATGTCTCGGGGTAGATAAAGTAGACTATGATATGTCAGTGATATTGCAACCCGTATTGAACGAAATAACTTACCAATGATCACACTAGCCACACAGAAGAACGCGTGAACCAGATACATGCGCCATTTGATCCACTCCTGGAGAATAGGCGTCATCTCACCAACCAGCCAGTTAGCAGCCCAGTTTGTAGCTGTTGACAGACTGGCACCCTTGGATCGGATGCTGAGGGGGAGAATCTCAGGCGGGTACAGCCAGGGAATAGGTCCCCATGAGTAACCAAAGGCAGCGTTGTAAATCATGACGAACAAGACAACCAACCGCGGCGTCCACTTGATGTCGAGGTACAGGAAGTACGAGATGAGCGATAGTGAGATGGCCATGGCGACGGCGCCCGAAAGCAAAATCTTGCGTCGTCCCCAGCGGTCTACCAAGTACCATGGTGGAATCGTCGACATAAGGTATGTGAGACCGTTGAAACCAGTCATGAGGACCGCATCATGGCCAACCCAACCAGCAGACTCAAACACATAGGGCGCGTAATATGAGATAACGTTGATGCCGTTGAGCTGGGCCAACGCTTGGGCAGACATGGCGATGAAAACGCGGGTTTTGTATCGACGGAACATGTCCTTGTACGTTCGCTCGCCTTCTTGACGCTGGAGAAGGACGTTCATCTTAATCTCGCGGTACTCGTCTCGGGCCTTGGGATCGTGAATATCGCCGCCACCGTACAAGTTAGCAATAACAACCATGCCCTCCTCGTCGTGATCGTTGTCCAAAAGCCATCTGCGAAAGTCAGCAAGTTGTTTTGATATGAATAAAGAGTCTGGCCTTACCGAGGCGACTCAACAATGACAAGACTGCCGAGGCCGAGGAGAGCCCCCATAACACACTGCATTCCCAAGGGAATGCGCCAGGACATATTACTCTCAATAAAACCACAGCCGTAGTCAACCCAGACAGAAGTGGTGTAGCCAACAATGTTTCCAGTGAACTCGATGCAGGCCAGCTTTCCTCGGTTATGAGGAGGAGAGATCTCGGACTGGTAGACAGGCACAATGGTTGAGAGCATACCAACACCAAAACCGGCAACGATACGACCGGCCATCATCATGGGCATGGTCTTAGCCAAAGTCTGAAGAGCGCCTCCAACGAAAAAGATGCACGATCCATAGAAAATAGTACGTCGTCGCCCGATGATATCTCCAATGCGACCGACCATCAGGGAAGTGATGAATGCACCAATTTCAAGGATAGCAACCATGGTTCCTACATAGGCCTTGGAAGGGTGGCCGAAATAATCCATAAAGTAGGGGCCACTTGAGAAACAATCAGCCAAAGAAAAGAGTCAGAGGGACAAAAGACTTACGTGATGATACCCGACATGACACCTTGATCGTAACCAAAAAGGAAAACACCTAGTGACACGAAGATACTGGTGAAATAACTGAGAGAGGAAAGGTCAGTATGCGACCGGATGAGGGCGATGGGCATTGTTTCTTACATCAAGGCCTTGCCGGTGAGGCCATGAATAGAACCTGAACGTCCCGCCATGATTGCGCCTAGCACACGTTCAACGCGGGAAGGGCCTGGAGGGTTGAAGTTGGGGACCTCGATAGCCTCCTTGTCGATCAAGGCAGAACGCGCCCGAGAGTGGTGGTGAGATGCGTCCTGAATCCGAACCCTCTTCTGGCGATTACCGTGCTTGGGTCGACGGACGTTTGCTAGTAACTCGTCCTCTACGTCGGAGGAGAGATGGAGACGGACAGGATCGTTGTCGTCGGCGAGCTGCTCGCCGATATCACCCGTGTCGGTCCACGACGACTCGGAGTCGGAATAGGACGAGCGACGGTGAGGTTTGGCAACGTCGGGACGGTTATCGTCGCTATAACTGTCGTCGTCGTAGTCACGATCGTGATCGTTGCGGGACGCGAGCAATGACGTCGCTTGTGAATCGGGGTCTTGATTACTACTTTCAGGACGAAGGGTCCGCAGGGGAATGTTTGAGGGAAGACGTGCAGACTTTGAGGGAGGAATTTTGGGAGGATGGGGCTGTTAAGCAGCAGCGCCCGTCTGCAAAGAGATTGAAAGTAAAGGGTACGGAAAGAGAAGAGGAAAGGCCGAGAAACAACGAGGTCATCGGCACCTCGAACGGCGGCCCAGCGAACGACAAGGACGGAGGGGAATGGGAAAGATGGGGTCGGGTGACCGGGGGGTGGTGAGAAGTCCCGTTCCGAATCAGGGTCTTTCGGGGTTCAGGCCGTAACGTAAAATTCTGGCTGGTAAACAGACCAAAAACACCACTCAGATCGAAGATAGAGAGATACCTGACCGAGGCGCGGGTTCAATTGGGCGGGTGGGTTACTAGTCAGTTGAGATAGGCCTTGTTGGGACCCCTGGTTGGTGGCAGGCTGGTAGCTCAAACTGCGTCACAGGCCAAGGCACGCAGACGAAAATCAATCAGGTACTTGGGAGTGACTTTTGGTGATTTCTGCAAGGCTCCTCGTGTACGGCGGTACAAGCGGACTGCGCGGGAATATTGCACCTATTGATGGATGCAATGGGGGCCCTTTGCACGGGATAAAGGATCGTCAGTCCAAGCTAGATAGTCTAGAATGGAGTCGAGGCTGGGGAAAAAAAGCTGGAGTGCAGCGCGATGGATGGTTGGAGCTGGCCTGGGGTCGGCAGTGCAGATGACCACGATTGAGACAGGACAGCAGCTCAAGTGGACAAAGATGCAACAACAAGTGACGAGTTCTAGTACAAGTCAGGCGAGACAATGGCAGGGGCAGCGATCATAAAAATCTGGCGGGCGACGCGGATTGAAAAAATGACCGACTAAAGGGTGAGAACCGGCGCAGATAATAATGGTAGGTAATGGTTAATGAAGAAGGATAAGGATGATGTGAAAAAGGGAGATGGATGATGAAAAGGAAGCAAGGGGATGGGCTACTGGAAAATAGTATGTACGGGACAGCTTCAGGGGAAGTAAGAGACTCACTCACTTTTCCTTGCCTTGGTTGCTTTGCCTTGTCTTCAATTACCTTCAGGAGGTCTGAACGCGTTGCTGTCAGATTGAGCATCGACTATCTATCTCTAATCTACTCTTACTGTACTTAATCTTGCTCTGTTGCATGATCATCAGCCAATTGACTCTATTCAGTTGCATATTCCGCCGTCCTCAGGGGTAATTTGACCTCAGCCTCAAACTTTGAACTTCAACGGCTTCCTCACAACAAAGACTCGCTAGAAATTTCGCCAACTTTGATAAGAATGCCCCTAAACCCCGACTCCACGTTAACATGACGAGCTTGAAGCGGGCACTTTCTCCACGCGGTTATTACCATGGGTGCTCGGGGCAAGCAAGCGTCCCGTCCGTTATTATCGTGAGTGTGGGGTTTGCGTGGACGCGTTGTAGAGCCAAGACAACCTAACCTTGGGAGGACTGCGGGGGTTTCCAATGTTGACGACTATCTACAATATTTCTGATATATCCGAGTTCAAAGACTTCAAAACCAACACGGTCGGAAAAGAAACTCTCCGTATCTTAGGTCAGATGAGGAAATACTAGACCTCACTCAAACCCGCAGCCAAGGCTTTGCATGCACAGTCAGTCAGTCACATGCTTACATTCCCATTCAGTCGGAACACAAGTGTGA
This sequence comes from Fusarium buharicum, assembly GCA_014822075.1. Lineage (NCBI taxonomy): Eukaryota > Fungi > Ascomycota > Sordariomycetes > Hypocreales > Nectriaceae > Fusarium > Fusarium buharicum. The sequence goes on along the minus strand of JAATHB010000425.1, from coordinate 24,114 downwards.
CTATAAGTGACCTGGAAATAGGTACATATGCAGGCCCCGGCATTTCCCTTCTGACAGAAAATGCAGTTCACGCGCATGTTTTTTTTCCTCATCTGCAATACCACAACTGCGCCCTTCTGTTGTCTGTGATGAAACACTGAATCTGCCTGGCTCAGTCTCTGGAAGAATGGAACCCGAGATCAGCACAGAATCCAACGCCAAGTCGTTTATTTTCCCCACGAAATAAGTGTTCACGAGGCAATTCTCTCCACAAACTAAGAGCCCCCCAGGCTCTTTCATCGTAGGCAGAAGAGTTGAATGTACTTCTCAAGTACCCCATCACCTCCACCCCCAGGATACACTACGGCAAAGAGGGAAGAACAAAATCTCAACCTTCTTCAGTTCCACTCACACAATCAAGCGCAGGGTGAATTCAGGTTCGCATTCATTTTGTTCTCGGCCTATCGCTGTCAACGAATGAGGGCCCACTTGACTCGTGGTGGATCCGAGCTACGTCACCGGGGCCTGCTATCTTGACTCTTGCAGAATCTCATCAGATCGAATATTGGCATTGCTGGATGCGAATAGTCCACATTTTCTAAATACATTACATCCAGAATGAGCCTTTTGAATCATGTGTTATTTCTAGTGAAAGGACGGGAAGAAATTTTATTAATTGTTCTCTGTCAATGTCTCAAACATTAACTTTGGACCGTGTTATCAAAGTCACCTTCTACTGGGTAGCAGCAAGGTTGAAGATGAAAGCATGGCGATCTTGTCTTGACCAATGGTTTGCGAAAACAAGTCGCCAAATCCTTGGAAAGCATTGGCCCGCTTGTATCCTATCGCGTGATTTGTATTTCAGGGTCCAACCTCATTGCTGTCAAGTGAATCCTTGCTTGACAGTCATGTATATCATCTACCTACTACGCATTAGTCGGTCTCAACACAGTGTTTGACGAGTTCGAGCCAAATGTGCAGTAACCTCGTTTCTTTTTCTTCACTGTATTTGTTCTCATTCCTGACGCACAGATACGCATGGGTTTTGAGGAGCTAACGAAGACAAGGTATCTGATGGGCATTGGGCGATAGTAGCTCATCTGGCTCTCTACTTTATAATTCATTAACCCAAGTAATACCCAAAAGGTAAACTTGACTATCTTGATATACTATCAGCGTTTGAACAATAAAGACTCGCTGCATGGGTTTATGCCTTCATCATTCAGTTCAATCAGGTACTAGATTATCACAAAAGCTTCATTTAACGCTCCTTCAATGAACTCTTTTCAAGGCAAATAGGGGATCATTGACCAGCTGAAAGGTGTCAAGACTCTCTTGTAAGAGTAGGTTATCCGGTCATTTATTCTGTTGTCCCATCTCAATCGCCATCCATCCATTTTCTATAAGTTACTACCACAATGGTAAGTCAAGCCGAGGAAAGTGATGCGATCACTTACTTATACCTCGTCATTCAAGAGTAAGCATCTAAAGTTGACCAAGCCTTTATCTGAACATCTTTTTTAGTTTATCGAGGTTTCTCTCATATGTTCCCTTGCCGTTTGGGCGGCTTAGCGTGTTGGGAGTCTGCTAAGGATGCAGTAGGGAGGTTTTTCTAATGGAGCCAATAGCATAGACTATCAAGACTACTGACCGTGTCTTACATTGAATGCTGGAGGCCATCTCCTCAGTTTCCCAAAGAAAACCGGGCAGTGAGTTTATATTATGACAATACGGGGGACCACTTCGATGATGCTATCGGCCTGTCGAGTGATACACGAAAAGCCGAGTTGTGGTGTTTTGCATTCGGAACCAAAGACCATACTATTACTCTTGCGCACACAAAGAAAGTCGCCAACGTGACAACGGGGCTATAGAGGAACAAAGCCGAGTGCGAGTATACCCGCCGCCGGAGACGGCATAGCGAGAATGTTATTGTAACGCGGCAGGAGGTCGACATTTAAGAGGCCCTCTTTATCGCTGCGTTAAAGAGGCTTTAAATTATTAACGCGACGTTAATATTCCATCAACAGTGGCTTGATGCGCGTGTACTTGGTACTGAAGGGTAATCTTTCAAGTCAGGATGAAGTTTAGCTGGCTGGAAGCTTAAGCAATTCGAGTATTGCCCGTATAAGCATTATTCTAATAGTATTTATGCTCTGTATAATGATCTTCTAATAAAAGCTTGTCCCAAACTTTATAAGTCTATACAGGTTATGCCTAGCTGTATAGACGATATCACCTGGTTGACATAGTGGAACTACGGTACGATTAAAGGATGATTGAAGCAATTGGAATCTTCCGTCGGTACCTATGAAATAGTTCGAGAAGCACGGTTCTCCTGTAGTTTTCAAGGTCAGGTGGTGTGCTTCCATGCATGCACAGGCATATATCTGTGCTCTGCATTGACTTGCACCTTGTATAGCTTGTGTCTATCGTAAACTGAATTCCTGTAATCCTTACACGCTTATGATAGTAGCAATGTCTCTGTATGTATTAGCTTGAGGATACCCCTACTAATCATATGTGCAGTACATCAGTCCATACAAGGTGGTAACTATGCTGTCCCCGGTAAACCACTTAACTATTGGGTAGTTGTTAAATCCCTGTGATGATTGTCGCTCTGATGTTAAAAGTGTGGATAATGTATGAGGTCTAAGATATTTCTGTTGCCTTCTTATTTGTATAATGTCCTCTCTTTCTGTTCTATGTTGAACTGCTAGCTAATCCTATGTAGTTAACTTATAAGTGGTATATAGATTTTAGCTAAGTTACAGGCAGCTTATAATACATGAATTGTTGGAATCAACCAGTAATCAATATCTCTCTGATTTCGATCCGTAGTAGCTGGTGTTGGTTTCAATGCTAAGCAGTTCAGACTCTCAAAGCTAAACATCGTCGCCTTAAAATGTCAACGAGGAGTTTATTGCAAGTTAGGCATAGGTTTCCTCGGCTGTCAAGCGACGATTAACATGTGAACTGACATGTCACATTCACTGTCTGGAATACCCAAATTGAACTTTTAACCCACCAAGACGTAACCCTCGACAGATAGTCTTAATAAAGAGATGATTATCAGCCGACAACCTGAAGTAAACTCGGCTACCCTGAACCTCTTCGAGATCTGGCAACCAAATGGCGACACCAAGCCACAAACCAGCCATCAGTACCTCGGGTAATAGATATCGATACGTCTGGAATGTAATGACGCCGAGCATGGAAGGGCGGTGTTTCATGTTCGCGGCGGCGCTGAGATGTCTCATAACCAGGTAGCTGTCAGGATACTGACTGTGGCTAACTCAGCTAGGCAGGTAAATAGATGTCCAGAAATCGATACTACGTAGATTCTCAAGGAATAGCTCAGTGTTCTGAGAAGCGAGGAGGATTTGCCTCCCAGTCGTCACAGATACACGTGTCAAGCTCAGAAACAACCATAAAGTGCAAGTCGAGATGGCAAAGTAACATCACCACCTCTTTGTGACAGCTGAGGTGTAAGGCACAGCCACAACATAGCGGGTATTACGTTGCGCCACATGCGGGAATGACTTCACTCAGTCGTCGGTGTTGGAGAGATCGTCAGCGTTGATGCTCTAGGGTACGGATTCTGCAAAAGAAGACCCAGCGAATATGCAGTGTAGTGCATGTGAAGCGGTCTGAAACGAGGCATTGCGATCTGAAGCACCAATTGCAGCATCAACACGGCATGTTCGGAGGCAATAAAGCAGGCCTATCATGATTCTGAAACATAGGCAGGGTCTTGTTGTCACTGATGATCAACCGAAAAGAATCTTGAGGGTTGTTAAAGACTCACAAAGTTCAGCTGCACGCTGATGTAAAAGACTCAGGGATTGAGGTCTGGACTTCAGCCCAGATGGTGGAATGGTTACTCAAGCGGGCAATTCAGGTGAATATCACAAAACAAGAGAGTAAGAATAGAAAGTGGGCCACTAAACGACGTGGCTGGTGCTGGCGATCTTGGAAGCTTTAGCCAATAAAGGGAATTTGTAGTTGATGGCTTGATTTGGAAATTGGACGACAGAATGGCGCTCTCCCGATCAACCGCACGATAATCTTGGCCGGCTGTGGCGGGATAATATTGACCCCTTGGCAATATGGGGTTTCCAAGATTGGTGAGCTCATAGCTAGAGAGACACGAGGGAGATATCATGAAAGAATGAATTGACTCCATATTGAAAGCAAGGGCCAAAGGAATACTCCATAGTTGTCGAGGGCTATGACCAACTTCTATATCCATTAATGAGCTGAGGGATAGAAACATTGGACAGGGAGGCAGCTCGCTCGCTCGACAACGAGAGAATCCCGCCCATGATGCAAGTGACGAGAGTAAAAAGCATTGAGCACAGAGTGCCACTAATGCCAAGAGTGTAATTTGGCTTAGACCGCAAAGGGACGAGTGAAACGAAACGGCTGCAGTCGATGGCTGTTCCACTGCATTTAGCGTCATCTTTGGGCAGTTTAACAAGAGGCCAATGGTCAAAAGAGCCGCCGGATGCAAGATTGAAGATACGATTGAGTGTCTAAGGGTTCATGAATATGATGCATTGATGTAGCTCACATTGTGACTTGCATGTTGATGGCGGCGGGATGGGACGTTGGCGTTGGCTGATGTACCTATGTTTGTATGTATTATATTGTGCACAGACCGAAGCAAGCACAAGCACAAGCACAAGCACAAGCACAAAGAGGGATGGATGACTTTGCTTGCCCTAGGCTTATTTCATCCTTACTCAGCCTTATACTTCCATGTCACGTCTTTTACTTGTGATTATTGAATACTTGATCATGATGCCATCTCATCACCCTTCCTTTTGCTACTGAAACTCCCTCGAAAACAACTCACATGAACAGCTCGTCTCGACCACAACCACAAAAGGCTGTCTGTCTCATGCCTGCAACAGCAATCTCACTGTCCCCGGCCTCTTCAAGCGTGTCCATCGCAATTTGATGGTCCGGTCCAATAATGATCTGCCGTTCTGTTAGCGTTTGGCCCACGACAGCCACTCAGCGGCTTCGTAGGGGCCAGGTACCTGCGTTTTAACCCTTGAGCCTGCTAATGCTGTGGGCACCCGACCCCAACCTTAAGCCAAGGTACCCGGGCCAAGGCTTCCAAGTTGAGAGCAGATTGGAACTTCCCATCCAAATAAACCCTGCTTCTATACCAATGCGACCTGACCCATGCTTGCTTGTCCTTGGCTGCTGCTGCTGCTACTGAGACCACTAGGTAAAACCTGCTGAGGCCCAATGTTATATTGGCTGCTGCCGCCTCTTTTTTTTCGCGTGCGCCGAGGGAAATGCCAGCTTTTCTTGTATCCATCAGCCCGTCATCACAACGACACGATCGATACTCTGGTCTTGCATCAAACTCGAAATCTTGCATGAGCAATACTCTTACTTAATAACTTGATTACTTCTACTACTAATTGCAGATTATCCCAATCAAACGCCCTTTTCCTCCCCCAAAAACACATTCTCAATTGAGGAGCTGGACACACCGCGAAATTGCACATTGTCGTTCCACCAGCCACCCGCAGCCCCGTCCTAGCAACGCACCGCGATACAACACGACAAGGGGGTCGGGAAAAACCTCGACTCTTCCTTTACATCTTCACCTTTACGAAACTCGACGAAACTCTCACAATCGAAATATCCCTCACATCTTTTTTTTCCTTTGTCCATCGACATCGTTACTCGGTCGACTCTTAAACGACAGCCTCTCTCCACCTCGTTACTCTCTCCCCAGTTGTGATTGCTAGTGGATGCACCCCTTTGATCAAGGAGCTACGCATCCGCAATCACAATGGGGTCTACCGAATTTGGCAATTTTCATGTACGCCCTCGACCATCTCGAGTACTGTTCAACAACGTGCAGCTTCTAATAATGTGTGCGACAGGACTTTTGCAAGGACTCTACTCTTCCAGTCTGTAATGTACGTTGAACACCACGCTACGCCATACATCGTCATGTGGAGCCGGAAACAATGGGGACCTTGACTGACTGATCTACGATAGCTTCTCTCCGATAACCACGACCAAAATGGCCCTTGGGGAGGATGTGAGCTCACGGGTATTTCCCTGAGCGGAGGAAGGCATCTCGGCAACTTGGGATCGATTATCCTTGCCGGTATCGCCATTGCTACCGCCGGTTTCCTCCTATTGCAGTCCGAGAAGAAGCGAGCAGCTGTCGGCAGAAGGGAAATGCAATTGTTCCTCATCGGATATATCATTATCAGTATATGCGAGGTCTTTTCTGTTGGAGAGTTCCCACTCAATGATTCCGTGAGGATTGTAAGTCTACAGCTTCCAACTAGTCCTGTAATGCGCTGACATCCCTAGGCTTTCTCTGCCATCCATATCGGCATGATCATTGCAACCTGTTGGATCCTGATGCTCAATGCTGTTGTTGGCTACCAGATTATCGACGATGGCACCTTTCTCTCCATTGTACTCATTATCGTCTCGGCTGGCGTATTGCTTGTTGGAACTGGTTACATCGCCCTCGACACCGGCTTCTCGTGGACTGGCTATTGGAACTCCAGCTACGATCCTCCACGAAACCGACACATCGCCCTCTACGTTCTTTACCAGCTCGTCCCCTTGGTTTTGCTCGTCGCCTACTTTGTCCTAGAAGCAATTCTCGTCGTCCGAATATTGGGCGAGACACGTCCCATGATTTACCTCGTCGCTGCCGCGATCCTGTTCGCTATCGGTCAGGTCTTCAACTACGCCATCAGCAGATATATCTGCGACGGAACGAGCGGCAAGATCGACGGTTCTCTTTTCCAGACGCTTTTCACCCTACTTTCTGTTATTATGATCTGGGTCTTCTGGTCCAGTATCACCGAGGACGACTGGCCAATGCCTGTTGCCAGCACCTATCCCTAATGTAGCATGGCAACGTTGCTGCGATTTTATTATTGGGACGGCGTTCGGCGGCGGCGTTCTTTTTGATTTCGATATCTCTCCTTTCACTCGGCGACTGAGCTCACGGTCGAACGACGTACATATGTTGATGGAAACGATTTTTTGATGGAGCAAAATTTGAGTCGGCACTCTTTTTTCGAGGTTATGGGTCTTGAATATGCCCAATACGATACAGCGATGATTGGGTATTCGCCTTAAGACGCTTTGCACACGACTATTCTTTTGGATTTTAAGGAGGATTTCTGTCTAGCACTGCCAACGAATTTATTGGCGAGGTATTTGCTGGATTATTTTGGTTATATGCTATCAAGGGATGATCTATTACCCTCCCTGACTTGTATATAGTAGTTATTAGTTTCGACCTTTTAGTTATACCCTGATGAGCGACTAATGCATAAGAAATCGAAGTTAGATTCGATTAATCAAGTAACAATTTTACGATACTAGTTGCTCAAGTGCCGTAATGATAATGAGAGACTACCAATACTTTGATATCCTTAAGTCTTAAGCTTGTTTTTGCTGTTGCACGATTGGCTGATTCATCAACTCTAAAATTTTGGAGTGGATCTTGATAGACGAGGCTGCGCAACGATCACAGCCTTGTACACTTGATTCCGTCACCATCATCCATCCACGTCTTCTTCTTTGCTACATTTTCTTTCGTTACTGTTAAGCCGTACCTGATACCAACATATAGTGTCGCCAACACGTCTAGAATATTGCAACACCCCCAAAACTCCCATACCTCGAATAAAGCACGATTCAAGCCAGCTATAACCATCATGGCCGACTCTGACGGCGAGTACGTCGCCGACATGTCGGACGACGACCTCATGGACCATCGCGTCACCGACGACGATCCCAAAGGCAAATCCGCTAAATCGAGAAAAGGCGACTCAGCTAGAGCATGGGAAGTCTCTAAGCGCACATGGGAAACAAATCTACCAGAGGAAGACCAGGATGGGATTCTGAGCCTCACAGCCCTCGAGGCTGAGAAGCGCAAGCGTCTGCTCCGCGATACGACGCCCTTACAGAGAGGAATCATTCGTCATATGGTGCTCGTTCTCGACATGTCATTCGCCATGGCAGAAAAGGACCTGCTGCCTACGCGGTATCGCCTCACGTTGAGCTACGCTGTTGCTTTTGTGCGAGAGTTCTTTGAGCAGAATCCTATATCCCAGCTGGGTATTATTGGCATGCGCGATGGTGTCGCGGTGAGAATTAGTGATGTAGGAGGAAACCCGACAGAGCATCTGGAACGACTAAAGGGGCTGGAGAGTCAAGATCCTCAGGGCAACCCGAGTCTGCAGAACGCGCTGGAGATGTGTCGAGGTGCTCTATTGTGAGTCTGGCATTGCGCATTGGAAACCTCCAAAGCTAACGTATGATAGCCATGCGCCTTCGCACGGCACGCGAGAAGTACTCATTATTTACGGTGCTCTATTATCGAGTGATCCCGGCGACATTCACGAGACAATTGGCAACCTCATCACCGACCGAATACGCGTTTCCATCGTTGGTCTCTCCGCGCAGGTCGCCATCTGCGCCGACCTCTGCTCCAGAACTAACGCGGGCGATGAGTCGCAGTACAATATTGCTATGGACGAGGTACATTTCCGTGAGCTCTTCCTCGCTGCCACCACACCCCCCGTGACAAGAACCGTCGAGCAGAGCACTGCTAGTCTTCTCATGATGGGCTTTCCGTCGCGGACGCTCGTGCCTAACGGAACAACGAGTTATTGCGCTTGTCATAATCGGCCTTTCCGAGAGGGTTATCTGTGTACGCGCTGTGGTGCTCGCGTCTGCCGCATCCCTGCTGAGTGTCCATCGTGTGATCTCACTCTCATTCTGTCGACCCATCTCGCCCGCTCCTATCACCATCTCTTCCCGCTACGAAACTGGGTAGAAGTACCCTGGTCCCGCGCCTCCAGCTCAGCATCTTGTTTCTCCTGTCTTGCACCTTTTCCCGAACCGCCAAAGAACAAAACCCCTGACAAGTCCAAGGAGGACGGTGCACCAAAGACAGCTAAAGGCGTCAGTGAGAGCGGAAGATATGCGTGTGAGGTGTGTGGACAACACTTTTGCATCGACTGCGATGTCTTTGCCCACGAGGTAGTCCATAACTGCCCAGGCTGCCAAAGCCGTTTCGCTCCCCAAACGGATGGCGCCGCCTCGGCTGAGCCGAACGGTACAGCTGCACATACGAATGGCGATGTAGCCATGACATAAGGTAGGAACTAAAAACGAGCTGTCTGGAATAGCTTTGGACAATGGAGATGGGAATACCCGGGAATGAACAAAACATTAGGCGAGTTTTCTTGTATATTAGCTTCCTCATAGAGAAGCATCACATCATCACGGCCTCATGACGGCGTATCAGAGGAAGCAAAGTTATTGATAATTATCATGTTTCAATTCATCTTAGGGGCATATGGCCGCCTTGAGCGTTGGTATAATCTGATCAAACAGTGACAGATGACACGCTATCGTAAAACTCATCTCATGTTGCAACATTTTGGTTCCTTCTCTTCCTTACCCTTTTGCAAACGCTACATGCATTTGAATAAGGTAGAATCACACATTATTTCCCCCGATGCATGTGTGGTACAGTCAAGTCGTTCGGTTAAAGGTTACCGCGCTCGGCTTGTTCACGCTCAATAGCCTCGAACAAGCTCTTGAAGTTACCGGCGCCGAAACCATCAAAGTCATTGCGCTGGATAATCTCGATAAAGACCGTAGGTCGGTCCATGAGGGGCTTGGTAAAGAGTTGCAGCAAGTAGCCGCCTTCATCATAATCAATGAGAATGTTGAGACGCTCAAGGGTCTCAAACTCTTCCTTGAGCTCCCAGTTGCGGCGCTCCGTCTTTAGACGATGGCGCATAGAGGTATAGTATGTGGAGGGGACGTCAATAAATTCGACGCCACGCGCACGGAGGGCCGAGACGGCGGTGATGATATCGGGTGTGAGAAGGGCGATGTGTTGAACACCAGGGCCAGAGTTGAAGATGACATACTCTTCAATCTGGGACTTCTTCTTGCCAGGAGCGGGCTCGTTGATTGGCATCTTGACAACATTGTTGGGAGAGGCCATGACGATGGAACTCAGAGCCGAGAATTCGGTGCAGATCTGGGAGTCATCTACGGACCAGAAGCGGTGGAAGGAAAGGCACTGCTCGTAAAAGGCACAAGCCGAGTCCATCTCGTTCCAAGACTGGTTACCGACACAGTGGTCGATTCGAGCCAGGGGGACGTCTGGCAGAGACACGGTACCAGTGCGCTTATTCCAGGCACGGTAACCGGGGAGGAAGGGTCCAGTGTAGTTCTGGCGGGAGATGAGAGTGTGAGTGGTGTCTCCGTACGTGCAGATGATAGCGGTAGAGACGGAGCCATGCTCCTTGTCCTTGCTGATCTTGGGATCCTGGACAGCGATGGCACCTTCACCCACAGCCTTATGATATACTCCCTCGACATTGTCGACCTCAAAGGCAACATCCTTTACGGCGTCACCATGGCGCTCGAGGTGAGCATACATCTCCCTCAGGAGCTTTCGGTCTGATTTAGAGATGGGCTCATCGTCGGGGAAGTGGGCCTCAGAGCGCAGAGGCGAGGTAAAGACGAAACGGACATCGTTGTTTTCAATGACATACGAGGCAAAGTATCGACTTCCAGTCTCAAGGCCCTTGTAGGCGATGGTCTTGAAACCAAAGAGACTTGTGTAGTAAGAGGCAGCCTGTTTGGCATTGCCAACCCACCAGGTTATGTGGTCATAGCCGGTGAAGTTGGGGGGCGGTTGAACCGCGAAGCTGCCGTTTTGATCAAGAGCAGAAGCAGTGGGAGTAGTCGTAGGCTGAGATGCCTGCTGAGGAGGAGAGTTGGTGATGGCAGAAGGGGACATTGACACACAGACGGGTCGATGAGTGAAGCTTTGATATCAAAATAAGGGGTGGTTGTTTGAAGTATGGATGTTCAAGTCCAATTGTATGTAGATTGGTGGCGGCTTCGAGAAGCTCTGGAGGATTGTTCAAGAATGTGTTGGATCGACAGAAATGAACATACGGGAAGTCCCAGGTAAATATATGTAAGGAAGCTCAAACTTGATTCAAGCCCGGCTTAAGACACAACACTGAGGTAACAAGGATTTTTGTTTCTTTGACACATTATCCGGAACGGCTCCGCCGTAAGAAGGCATTCAGCGGCCCAAGAAATTTGTCAGGATCAGCTGCATGTGGCCCAATCCAACTTCCAATATCAACAACAATGGGTTCTAGTGGTATTCGCGGCGTAATAAAGCACAGCCATCCATGCCCATCATGGCAGGTTCCGTAGCAGCCGTGGTCACGCGCGGCGATTCCGCGTCAGAGAGCGGTCTGACTGATATCATCAAAGAGCCAAGTTTGGAACAGCTTCCCCATTGATGAAACTCATGGGCAGTAGCGCCAAAGGTAGTTGTTGGTGGTTGTGAGGTTATCAACTGCGGAACACTTCCCGGCGAGACCTCCGCTGCGGCGCCAACCGCTCCAAGCCGATGTGGGCCGTATACTCCCAGAAACCCAACACAGCGGCACTTCCTATGACGGACTGCGGAACTGTCAGCAATAAGTCGGCTGAATGGCCCTTGTGGGCGGGAATATGTGAGAACTGAGATCCAAATGCAGAGGCTAGCCGCGTGTTATTGACCTTCTCCCGCTAGAGCCGAGACGCCTTTTCTGGCAGGTCGGCTTATCCATTAAGCCAAGATGAAGAATCGTATTTATTAGAACGCCAGCCAGCCCTCAAGAACCGTTCTCACTGTTGCCCACCACGTCGTATCGGTTTTCGGATAGTCGAAAGAGTGAGGCTTGTCGACTATAGCGTTGACTGATTATACCATCCCTACCACGTGTTGAAACAGAACACCTCAGTTGAAGTCTTTGTGACAAATCATTCAGTGCTTTCGCTCGAACCACTCAACCACAGCCAGAATGAATTCTGTGTCTTTGAGCAAACACGACATCAATATCCTTGAAAAAATCAAGGACCCCGAGTCGAATCCATATGCCGGCATCGTCATCGATTCTTCACTACCTCGCGACCCAAACATTACGGACGCCGGCGTGTATGAGCGGGTAGTCGAGAAGGAACGAGAGATTATCCGCTCTATTCAGAGCCTGGAGGCTCAGTTGAAAGATCTCGGAGCTGAAGAAAGAAAGGCTGTTGCTGTCAAGGGGTACCAACAAAGCCTTTCAGCAGTCGAGGATATGATTTCTGAACATCCCAACTACGCCAGCGCCAGAAACAATCGCGTCCAGATTCTCAGGCGACTGTATGGAGATGCCATGCTTCTGTCTGACTCTTCGGACAATTCAATGCCTTTGATCGAAAACCCCGACCAAATGGAAAGAAAAAAGGCTGTTTCCAAAGCTTTGGGTGATATAGAAGCCTCAATTGCTCTCCTTTCCCCGCCATCACCAACCACACCTATTTCTCCACAAGTCGCACGTACACTCTCTATGGCACACACACAAAGGGCTGCATTATATCTCAAGACGGCAAGGTTGTTGCTGCGTCGTTCTATAGATATCGACCAAGACCTCCAGGAATCCAAATGGGAAAGGCTGGACTTTGAAGAGGCTGCATCTCGCGATCTTGCGTTGGGAGGGAGGTATGGAAACCCGATTGCGAAGGGCTTGGCCGTCAGTGTCAACCCAACAGCGAAGCTTTGCGGACAGATTGTCCGGGAAGCAATGAAGAAGGAATACGGTCCATCGTTTGGTGATTAGAATGTATATATAGGTTGAAACAGGATATCTGGCGAAGTCTGAAAAGCATATGCCACCAAGTTTTGAAGTGGTGGCCCCAACCTCAGTATAATTTATGTCAATTAAGTGGACTTTGAAGGAAACCCAATTCTTCTGCATCTCAAGTCAGCTTCTGTAAAGTTATTATTAAGTGGTGGTATTACCGTCGCGCAGCTTCAATAGTTTCTTGAGTTGTTCGACCTCTCTCCTTCTCTTCGCGATTGATTCTGGTAGCAGCCGCTGAGAGGCCAATCAAGACACCAAAGATTGGGTCCGCAACGCGCGAGATGATGTATGCGGGTGCAGCAGGCATAGTGAATTGTTATGAGACTTAAAGATAGGTAAATACAGCAACTGTTCGATCTTTGATGGAGAAGAGGGTAATTCGAACTAACGAGAGCTTACCTAAGCTTCGTAAGGACGAATGTCGCGCTCGCCAGGAAGGACCCTGATGCACGGACCAGTAAAGAGCACGTGACTTAAAGCTTGCGCCCCACACCACAAACAACCAAAATTTACCAAGGTTGCAAAACTCTTCTGTGAGCAACGCCAATTTACTAACTTCATATCCAGCACCGCCAGCCGACACCATGAAGTTCCTCAAGACCGGCCGCGTAGCCCTTATTACTCGGGGACGTTACGCAGGAAAGAAGGTACGACGCCTACAACAATATCCTGTTGCTTCTCTCTCGAGTTTCTGCGCCATCCGAAGAAAAAGAATGTGTGGTTGGGATATGGAGGCGCAGAGAAGAGGAGAGCAACGACGCAATGGGATATGAATTCTCACGAGCCGAGGAAAACGATTGCTGACTCGAATTTGCTTGAATAGGTTGTCATCATCCAGCCCGTCGACAATGGCAACAAGCCTCACCCTTTCGGCCACGCCCTGGTTGCCGGTATTGAGCGCTACCCCTCCAAGATCACCCGCCGCATGTCCAAGACCCGCCAGGAGAAGCGAAACAAGATCAAGCCCTTCATCAAGGTCATCAACTACAACCACTTGATGCCCACCCGTTACACTCTGGAGCTCGAGGGTCTCAAGGGCGCCGTCTCCAACGACACCTTCAAGGAGGTTTCCCAGCGCGAGGATGCCAAGAAGACTGTCAAGAAGGTGCTCGAGGAGCGATACACCAGCGGCAAGAACCGATGGTTCTTCACCCCTCTCAGTACGTTATACCATTGTGCCATGTTCTGCTGGCAGGGCCGTGCGGTCTGCCAGCCGTGGTCATGGACACATCTGTATCAGGAACACAGGCTAACCCTTGTCAATAGAGTTCTAAAAAAAGTATCGTTTCTCCATCACGGTTTGGGAGTTGGCGGGATGTAAACAGCATCGATGGCATTAAGGAACCCCGATTGTTTATGGGCTCAATATGAAGTTTCTTAAAAAGATCAGATGTCTACTTGCCGCGTGATTGTAGCGTCAATATACAACGCGGATCGGACGGACGTGTTGTCCCGACCGAAGGATACCACCGGTGGAATTCAATGTGTGGTGTTGGTGTGCTGAATAGACCTTGAGGACTTTTTGCTTGACGGTCGAATGTCCGCGAGGTACATGAAATCCAATGAATCAAACAAAATACCGTCAACATGCCATGCTGTGCACAAAATGACCTAGACAAGGGGACGGATAAAGTGAACTTGATAGGTTTTTTGTTCCCGTTTCGTTTCTACATGTCTATGGCCAAACGCCGTCTAGAGTTACACATCAATTAGACCTTTCGTGATGCGGTTCATGCATGCGACCGCTACCTCGCGCTCTGCGCCCAGCTCTATGGCTTTACACTCATGATACCACCCATCCTCAAACAGAATATGTCAAAAAGTCTCCAATCCGCAGAAAAGCGCACCTAGTCAACCTGACTATGTACGCGGTCAAACCATGTTCCAAAACTTGGTTGGGGCGTAAAACATAAGGAAATAACGGATATAGAAAATAGGTTCCTTAAATCGCCGTTCGCCCCGCAAAGTCAACGTCAGGGTCTTACATCCCATGGGCATCGTGTATTACAGAGCTCTAAGCAGCACGCTGAGCATCGTTGATACCGAATTGGTTAGACACCTCGTTAGCCAACCTGGTAGCGTCGACCTCGGAAGAGTAACTGGGAGCAAAGCCACCGAACAAGGTGAAAATGAGGAAAGCGGTAGCAATAATGACAGTGACCTTGCGGAGGATGGGCTTGCGAGCACCAAACTCAGCCCATTGTCGGTTCGCGTCGGCAACGTGACCCTTGATCTGTTCATAGCCAAGCTTGTAGTAGACCATGCCACCCAGAGCAATGGAGTAACCGAAGAACTGAAGGGGAGTAACCTGGGTACCCCAGATCATCATGGAAGCAACAACCAGGAGAATATCCTTGAGAACACCGCAGAGGGTGAGGACGACGGCAGAAGTCTTGCCAATCTGTGAGATGTTAGTAAGATCACCAAGGGAGCGTCAGGAGAGTAAAACATACCAGGAAGACGACGGAGACGTTCAGCATAAAGGCACAGAGACCGTTCAGGAAGAAAGTGAACAGACCAACGTTGTAAACCTCAGCCATGGAGCATCGGGGAATCTCCCAGATAAGAGCCACAACACCGTTCATGACGGCGCAGATGGGAGCGAAGTAGTAGAGAGAGACCAGGGGGTCCATCTTGTAATCAGCAGAGCTCAGCAGACGCTGGACCATAGTAAGTCGGAGAGCCTCGAAAACGATGCCGCCCATCTGGAACAAGACACCAACGGTCACAAAGTGGATTTCGCCCATGGACGCAATGATGACACCGACAACAATGGCCGAAACGTTGAGGAACTGCTTCAGGTTGGGAGCAGAAACACCCAGAATCCAGCCAGAGATGAGGACGGCAACAGGAGTGGTAGCCTTGAGCATCTGAATAAAAGCGACGGAAAGATATAGGTATGTCAAGTTTCCGCAAATCAAACTCAAACTGAAAAAGATTCCAATGGGGACAACGGCACGGATATAGACGCGAACATTCATCTTGACAGTCTTGCGGCCGTCAAGGTAAGGTGTCCATCGGGCCATAATCTGTGTGACGACAGTCGAGAAGGTCAAATGGTAGGTCGTTAGGATAACGGGATAGCCTGAATTCGCAGTCAGCAAGGGAGTATGGAATCGAGGGACGAGCGAGAGAGCGTACGGAATTGGAGGGTATCGAGAAGCCATTTGTTGAACAGGATAACGGAAGAGGAGAAGCCAATCCAGGCACTGCATCGTTTTGTTAGCAACCGAGGGTTTGGAGATCCAATTCGGCCTATACTGACATTACATAGAAGGTAGGGTGAATCGAAGCACTTCGGGACTGCGACTTCTCGAGGCCAGGGTTAACGGTAGGAAGAACAGGTGTCGTCGCGCGAGGCGTCTCGCCCGAGACGCGGATCTTTTCGTCAGCCGACATTTTGATTATTTGGTGATGTTGAGAAAGATTGGGTGGTGGTTGAGGTTGTTGTCGAGAAAGGTCGTGGTTGTAGATAAAAGACCCCTTGAAGACAGATTTTAGGGGGGAAGCGCAACGAGCGGACGGGTCCTGTAACTAATGGAGTAGAATCGGGAAAGGCGAGGGGTGCAAGATATGCAATTTGGCGGGGCCCAGGCGAGACAAGGTCTTAGGGAAAAAAAAGTGAAAGATAGCGACTTTCAAGCAAAAAAAGCTTTGGTGATTAGCTCGCAAGGGGTAAGAGAGTAAGGGAGAGACTGAAAAGAAACAAGACAGCAAGACAAGAAAAATGTCCCTAGTTCTAGAAGAAGGGGAGGGGAGGAAATTGAAGAAAAAGAAAGAGGGATGGGATAAGAGGGTAGTAAGTAAAAGGGGAATAGACAAGCCAAACGTTGAGGTGTCTACTAAGATCTAAGTCCAGGGGCTGGGTAACTTGGTTGGAGGGAAGCAGGGTGAGGCGCGGCAATTAAAAAAATATGGGAAGGGTTTTTTTCTCTGAAATTGGCATTTGGACGCACGCCAGTGGAGGGGGGAGAGAGAAGCTTGTAGTGCTACAGTACTGTACTAGTTAGTAGTCAGCCATTTCAACACGAACAAAGTGGATGACACTGATACTGGACTGGACGTAAGGATGTACAGGTACCCCAGGCCGTGTGCTACAGTACACCAAAGACGCGTGTACAGGGGCCAAACCCGACTGTTTGAGGGATTGTGATGCAAGGGACTGACTGTACTGTATACCTCGAGGCTGGCTGATGCTATTCAGGGGGAACCCTCCATGGAGCATGAGAGGATCTTGGGGGAGTGCGGCTGGAGCCAAGCCTGGCGAATCATCCCATCCACGTTCCATCATTCGTGGGAGAGATCGCCCTCCATTGTCAGATAAGCAGCTGAGTCTCGCACTGTATACTTTGCTGACTGTATTCTATATCAACCAACTTTAACTTTGAAGATGACGGGCTTGAAGTCGGCGGAATGCTGGTGGCTGGCTGTTCATACTGTAGGTATGAGGTACAGATATACACCACAACCAGTGAAGGAGACGAATGTGCCTTGATATAGCTAGTATAGAATAGGTGCCTATATGTGTCGATGTTGGACAGCTATCCTTTGGTTATCTAAATGAGCGTATTCAAGAGCTTGCAGCTGTAAAGCATCCAATGCTGTATGGACCCTGTTCCCCTTTACCGGCGCCCCGTCCCGGCTCCGGCATCATATAAGATTCGCATGGCAGAGATCTAGATTCCATCTTGGTAACAAATACGAAAAAGCCAAGTTTGATTCGGGTAAACAATAGATTCGCTGAACCATTCTCGATCTGGAACCAACCCAGCGACCTATCAATTCCTCCAGGGTATAAAAGTTCCCTCTTACATTCCCACGATACCTGCTGGCAGCTGTCTGGGCCTCAGTGACGCGTTTCGTACTAGGAGTGGCCTCACAATACATGTCTCTCTCTGACATCATATCCGTTTGCGATTTGTGCGAGCGGCACGCTACATTCTTGACCGGCGGGCACGAAATGAGTCTATCCTCGAGAACAAGGTCGACTTTTTAAACCAGTCCCAAGATATCCTAAATGACCATTGAGCACTTGTGCCGCCTTGATCTATCATGATGATATGAGAAGGTTAGGGGAATTAAAAAAATGACCATTGAGCATAGTCGAAATGAATGGATGAGTCTATCACTTCAGGTAAATATATAACAAAGTAATCGAGATATTTATGTAGGGCTGCTTAGGTGTAGGGCAGTCCTGTGTTTTTATCCCTTGGTGGATAACTAAATCACGGCTCATGACACGACAGCCGAAATAACCGTCATTGCCAAGCTCAGCCAGTCCACATGTTAAAGTATCAGTTAAACTAGGTAGAGTTGAAGAAAGGACGCTTGTCCCAACTTCAAGCAAGGCACATAGTAGTCATGGTAAGGTATGGCTTGAGATACGGATAGTCTCCAGTGAGTTAATCGGTAGATCCAGCTTGGCATCGGAACGTGATCAGAATCTTAAACTCCAGCTCGCCCACATATCTGCAGATCCGAGGCATCTTCTTCGGCCATCTGCTCGAGACCCAGCTTTCTGAGGACTTGGCTTTCAGTTAAGCAATTAGACGGGCTGTCAGGAGTGTCAAGATATCATCCAGAGTTGTACTTTGTGTATGTACCTGCGCACCGTGAGATCGTCGAATCACTGCCAACCTATCAACCTTGGCACAAGTACCGGTACTTGGAGGATAAAGGGGGTTTTCGCCAGGACTCTCCCTGCGTTGCACTGAAAGAGGGCTCGCAGGTGGATTCAAAAGCTCTAACAGCCTGTTTCCTGGGAACATATTGAATTCCTCCTGAAACAAACACAACTTCCGCCCCTTTGCATGGTATCCCTTGATAACAAAACGTAACTCGGACTCTACTTGCAACGCCGCTGGCAGTGACATCCATGCCATGGAAAGCCAAGGCTCAGGTGAACCAAACTCAAAGCTGAACGGAGTCCCACGCGAGGCGAGCCTTGCAAGCCACATGTGGTTGATGCTCTTGGTTAAACTAGCGCCAGGGACGATCCCGTTGTTGATCTGCTTCTTCGTTTCAGAGTTGATGATGAAGCATGCGGCCATATGCAATCATGTTAGAGGTTTCTAAAACACCTTGCCCGGGTGGAGACGGAATCTCATAAACCACCAGTTGATCCATCGATATATCTGGGTCTGGTTATGTGGTTACGAAGCCTTCTGCGCGGCCTTCATCTCGCGGCTATAAGTTGTCGGCCATGATGGTTTCAAGGTGGGGTTCCATGAGCCGATATTGTGGGAACAATAGCCGCGATCATCGCTCGCCTACGGAGAAGAGAGCCAAAGGGAGAAGGGAAAGGCGAAAGCTTGTTAAGCGCAAGAGGACAATTACCCGTCCACCGTCCACCGTCCACCGCCTCGCACTGATGTCAAAAGTCAACGACTCGGACATAGAAATTGCCTGTGCTATTATTGGAGCTGCCTACTGTATCATGACAACCATGAAAACTTGTCTCCATTCATGCTGCTGCACTGTACGGGTACAGCTTTCTCCACCCATCCATCTCAAATTACCCCTGACATTGCATTTTCCTGTCTAGAAGCGGGTTGTAATTAATATTTTCAGAGGTCTCTTCCAGGCTGCGTGTCAGAGACGTTTGCTTGACTGTTATCCGCTCCCGCTTTGCAAAATGTTTCGAGTACACGGGTTACGGGAGTTGTGGAACACAAGACTGTTTGCTCAGTCCTGATCCTAAACGAGGCCGAGACAGTGCCACGAGCCTTCTGTCTGTAGTAGACTCGGATACAAGCATCAAGAGATTGAGAGCGGGCGCGGCTACGGATACTAGGAGCTGCTCTCACGTCCAGTCAAAGCCACGTTCTCCCCAACCATTATCTGATCTACCATGGTAGGTGGAATTACATCTCATCTTAGGAAATTACAGCAAGCTCTTGTGTGGACCCAAGGCCCAGGTGGACTATCGAGTAGCATCTTAAAAAGCTGGGGGCCAACCACATGTTAGTGAACCAAGGTTCTGATAAGATCATACGTAGTAAGACGCGAGTGCAGTGCTATTGGCAGATGTTGTTGCTGATCCTTCAGTTTCAAGGGCTTGGGGGGTTTCAATTGAACTGTAGCAACGTTTCGCATTAATGAGGATCAGCCTCGTGTTTTGTCAGCCTACCTAGGCCTCTGGTGTTGAAGGCTGATGGCTTCGTGGCGGTTATGCAAGACTACGGGAGCTATCTAATAGTCAAGCCAAATTTGCGACTTCATGGCATAGTGTCCGCTACATCAAATCCTTACAGCGAGTCAAGTAAGATTTCATGCAATTAGAGTTGGTACATGGGATATATTCCAGTAGTCTTGGCAATTGTCAGGAAGCTCAGCCTTCAATCTATTCTTACAAACTTCTTATCGGACTGCGCATGTCGTTGATGTCTGACAGAGCATCACATTTACTGCTACGCCACAGCAACTATTACGCTTAACAATGCAGCTGAAGGGCCGAAAACAAATCTAGAACGAGCTGAAATAATGAACAGCCTCCTTTACCTCAGCATCCATCCCTATGTATGTCATGACTTATGCCTCATCCTCTAGTTAGCAGGTATTTGGACTGTGCTGTACGTACAAAGAACGGCCCGCCCACCCCTCGCCGCCCCTGGGGCCCTTCCTTGGGGGTGTGGGACCAATGGATCCCTTAGGGGCTCCAGATTATTTTAGCCCCGCCATCCATCCATTACCGTCCCCTTTTCTGCCACTTCATCCTAGAATCGCGGTCAATATCTACATCAACCACGGGGCTCTGATCTTCTCGCTGTCTTCTCGTTGTTCTGTACAGCTTCTTCTCTTTCCAGTCTCTCCATTGTCCTCGGCCTCTGCGCATTTGTGTCTCTTTTGCGCTACTCTCCACATCTTCTCAAGCTTCTTTAATAACCCCCACCATGGCCGACGTGTGAGTTATCTCTGCACCTGTTTTTTTGCGTTTGAGCCATTGCATTGCATGTTTTGAAGCTGTAATGCTGCCGTCTATTGTCGAATTTAGTTTACTGACATTTGTGCTTCCTACAGTAATGTTGATGTTCTCGTTATTGGCATGGGACCTACTGGTCTCGGTGCTGCCAAGCGTCTCAACCACATCGTATGCGCTCACCGCCAACTCCAACTTGAGGCCGACGATCGACTGACGAACCATACAGAACGGCCCTTCATGGCTGATTGTTGACTCTTCTGACAAGGCCGGTGGTCTTGCCGGTACTGACACCACCCCCGAGGGTTTCGTGAGTTGTCCTTGTTAAATGTCGACGCCGAAAAAGTTGCTAAGATTGCTTTAGCTGTACGATGTCGGTGGCCACGTTATCTTTTCCCACTACAAGTACTTCGATGACTGCATCGACGAGGCCCTGCCCAAGGACGATGACTGGTACACCCACCAGCGAATCTCCTATGTTCGCTACAAGGGCCTCTGGGTCCCTTACCCCTTCCAGAACAACATCTCCATGCTTCCCAAGGAGGACCAGGTCGACTGTATCGAGGGTATCATCGACTCTGCCCTCGAGTGCCGTGTCGCCAACAACAAGCCCAAGGACTTTGACGAGTGGATTGTGCGCATGATGGGTGAGGGTATTGCCAACATCTTCATGCGACCCTACAACTACAAGGTCTGGGCTGTTCCTACCACCAAGGTAAGATAGACTACCCCCATCGTGAAACATGCGAACCAGTGTATTAACCATGTACGCAGATGCAATGCCAATGGCTCGGTGAGCGTGTCGCTGCTCCCGATGCTAAGCTCGTTACCAAGAACGTCATCCTGAACAAGGTTGCCGGTAACTGGGGCCCCAACGCTACCTTCCGATTCCCCGCTCGCGATGGTACTGGCGGTATCTGGATCGCCGTTGCTGAGACTATCCCCAAGGAGAAGAAGCGATTCGGCAAGCAGGGTGAGGTCACCAAGATCGATGCCGAGAAGAAGGTTGCCTACTTTGCCGACGGCAGCACCATTGGCTACAACAAGCTTGTCAACACCATGGCTGTTGACCACCTCGCCGAGAAGCTCGGCAACAAGGAGCTCATCAGCCTTACCAAGGAGCTCTACTACTCCACCACTCATGTCATTGGTGTCGGTATCCGAGGTGAGCGCCCTGAGCGCATCGGTGATAAGTGCTGGTTGTACTTCCCTGAGGACAACTGCCCCTTCTACCGAGCCACCATCTTCTCCAACTACTCCCCCTACAACCAGCCTCAGAAGGATGTTAAGCTGCCTACTCTCTACCTCGCCAATGGCGAGAAGGCCGAGTCTTCTGAGGCCAAGGAGGGTCCCTACTGGTCCATCATGCTGGAGGTTTCTCAGTCTACCATGAAGCCCGTCGATGTTGAGAACCTCCTCAAGGACAGCATTCAGGGTCTCATCAACACCGAGATGGTCAAGCCCGAGGATGAGATCGTCTCTACCTACCACCGTGCCTTTGACCACGGTTACCCCACTCCTACCCTTGAGCGTGAGGGCGTTCTCAAGCAGGTCCTCCCCAAGCTCGAGGCTATGGATATCCTCTCCCGTGGCCGATTCGGTAGCTGGCGATACGAGGTTGGCAACCAGGATCACTCGTTCATGCTGGGTGTCGAGGCTGTCGATGCCATTCACAGCGGTGCTGTCGAGCTGACCCTCAACTACCCCGACTTTGTCAACTCCCGCCAGAACACTGAGCGCCGCCTCCACCAAAACTTTATTGTAGCTCCTCCTCAGACCAACGGTACCAAGGAGATCCCCAGCCACTCCAAGTAAATACCCAATGCATAGGAGTCGGAGTTGGAGGATGGCGTGAGCAATCTAGCATTGAGCACGTTGTGTGATTTCTCAATAGATATGTGTAAAAGAAAATTTGTGGGAAGCGAGTTAGCGCCTCGGGAAATGACGAGTTAGGATTTCAGGATTGATGATGGGAAATAGGCCGCTGCTGGTGAGAGTTCCCAGTTAGCTGGATGATGGATATAAGTTTTCGCTGGAGAAGGCGGAGCATGATAAAAGATAGATCAGGATTCCTTTCTCTAGGGTTAGACCAATGAACGGATTGTCTCATACAGATACATAATGGTATACATTCTACAATAAACTTACAGCCTATCATCGAGCTCATTTCATCATAGTCGTGTTATTATCGCAGGTTGACCAGCTGGCAAGGTTGTCTCGAGCTGATTGGCATGTCGCGGTTGTATGTTTCAGTGACATTTGTTTCCCTACCATTCCACTTACATCATCACCGATGCAGTGTAATTAGGAAAGGCGAGGGAAGGGCTAACAATAGAAGTATGAGAGCTGTTTTCTCGCCAAAAAGAGCACATAAACTACATATTGATATGGCCGTAGGAATGTATTTTCAGGGGATGCCGAACTGGATCGTCAAACGGGATGTAATATTAACGATAGAAAGGTCGTCGAAGTTGGCGCCCCATTTGCTGGGCAGCAGCGCCACAAGGGTCCGGACATCCAAGCTTGCAGGAGCCGAAATTTAATCACACCCGACATGGGATGCGCTATAAAAAAAAATTAAGAGTGAGAATTTACTTTAGAATTTTTCTAGCGGCAAAAAAAAGGATAGGATGGGGCTTGGGGCGTCATTGTCAATGCCTAAAGCGGGAACAGCGAGATTTGGAGAGATGGTATCTGTAGAGTTGTGGGTGTAGAGAGAGTGCGCAATAGCTAAGGTACCTTAGGTACTATCATCATAAGACCCCAGGACCCTTGTTTGTGACGTGGTGAGGAGGTTCACGATGGTGGAGTAGGGTCCCATGCATGGATGTTGTTGTTAGAACAAAACTGCTGTACTACGTATATAATCAACCCATAGAAGTCGAATGTCGTAGAGTGTAAGAGTAAATGTGGTTTGCCCTGAATTGAACAATACTATGGTACTAATATTGTAACCAATGCCTTGTCTGGTGCAACAAGAATGCTCCGTAAAAAGGAAGCGCAACTGTCAAACCGGAAGATACCACTGCTATTCCGTCATCCACTTCCTTTTCAAGAACAAGACTTGCAAGTTGGACCCTGTAGCTTTGACACACACCAAAAAAAAAACATCTAATTTCTCGCCAATCATCCATCATTGACCCAACAAGTAAGCTGACTTTTACACTTGAATTGTTTCAAGCCGAGAAAATACTGCAAGAAATCAATATCTGTCTGGTAGTTTCAAAACCATAGGTTACAAACTAAAATATCATAATTAAAACGACGCGGTCAGCCCCCCAGCCAACAAGTACAGCACCTACCTTGCTGTAACCTACAATTCAACTTTTGAGCTGCCTACCCTACCGGTAACTACAGGTCCCAGCTGCAGTTTGGGGGCCCAAAGCCTGGGGAGGGGCGGGTTCCATCCCAAATCTAAGGAAATAAACCAACCTAACCCAACCCACCACCACCCGGCGCTCTGTGGTGACGGTAATAACCACCACACACCAAGCC